>JALGBA010001948.1:0-279432 GCA_023970755.1 Azemiops feae | reverse complement strand
AAGATAAGATGGCAGATCTACTAATTGGAGCTCTTGGGATAGACAAAGAGAAGATGATTGCGGCAATGGATGAGACATATAGGGTGCAGACAAATTATGGGAGAAGACATAACCTGCCTAGAGAAGTTCACGTGAAATTTATAAAAAAGACAATTAGAGATGAAATATTATACAAGACACGTGATGAACAGCTGGAGTACAGAGGGAAACAAATTAGAGTGCTAAAACAAATACCTAAAAGAATGAGAGACCTACGGAAGAACTATCAGTTTTTGACATCTAGGTTGCACCAAAGTAATGTGAATTTCAGATGGCTAACACCAGAGGGGATTATCGTGACTTGGCAGGAGAAGAGATTTAGGTTGGATACATTGGAGAAAGCTGAAGACTTTTATAGACAATACTGTATCTCAGAGGAAGAGCTGGGAGATCATGGAGAAGGAAATGCGATGGTTGAAAGAGGAGAAGGTGAATGAATGATGGATAAAAGAGGGACAGAGCAGGTTAGAGAGGAAATAAAAGGGGGAGGAGGACAAGATGGATTAGGACAACAGGGGAGAAGCCTTGAGGAGTTGAAGGAAATAAGGATTACCAAGTACTAAGGCATGACAGAAATAAGATAATGGGAGAGGAGTATAGGATATGGTCAACGAATATTAGGGGTTTGAATTCACCAGTAAAATGGCGGAAAGTTTTTAGTAAACTTATTAAATTAAATGCGGATGTTATTACATTACAAGAGGTTCATATAAAAAACGATCAAAAGTATTTCTTAGAGCAACCTAAATTAGGAAGACTATATACCTCATTAGATGAGGAAAAAAAAAAGAGGAATTGCATTGTATGTTAAACAGGAGATAACTTCCAAACAAATTTATAAGGACAAAGAGGGGAGGATCTTGATAGTGGAGGCTAAACTCAACAAAAAAAATGTAATAATTGTCGTAGTTTACGCACCAAACGGAGCTGAAGTATCTTTTTTTAAGAATTTACATAGTAAGCTTAGCGACTTAGAGGGAGATGAGTTTTGTATGATTGGAGATTTCAATGCGATAGTAGATAGAACAAAAGACCATAAAAGTAACGAGGCAAGGAAAGGAAACAAAAAAATACTTCCCAGAACTTTTTTTGAGATGTGCACAGACCTTAATTTGCAAGATGTCTGGAGGGAAAGAAATATAGATAAAAGGGAATATACTTATTACTCTAATAGACATAGCTCGTGGACCAGGATTGATATGTTATGGCTTTCAAAAAAATTAGATTCGGAAATTCAAGGAATTAATATAGAACCTAGTCTTTGGGCGGACCATAACCCTATAAGCTTTTGCTGGAAAGGGCAAAGGAGCCGGCCTAGATGGACTCTTCAAAGAGTGATTCTTAGAGAAAAAGAGTTTAAGGAAAAGATGGAGAAAGAAATGCACTTTTTCTTTCAAACGAATAAAATTGGGGATACATCCCTGCAGAATACCTGGGATACAGCTAAAGCATTTATGAGGGGAGTTGTAATTTCATACATGGCCAAGAGAAATAAGGAAAAAAAACAACATAGGATAAGACTGGAAGAAGAATATAAACAGGCTGAAACACAATATCAAGGTGACCTAAACAATAAAAGATTGAAAAGTAAAATGGAATTAATTAAACATAAACTTTGTATAGAAGACTCGGAAAAGTTAGCACAACAACTTAAGGCTGCCAAGCATAATAATTATGAATACGCGAATAAACCTGGAAGATGGCTGGCGTATAAACTGAGAAGGCAGAAAGAGAAGCAACAGATTGTTAATTTGCAAGATGAGGAAGGAGAGATTCAACATGATGAGATCATTAAAAGGGGAATTGCTCAAAGATATTATGAAAACTTATATAAGAGGAGTGAGGGACAAAGTACAGAAAAGATAATAGAATATCTGGAAAAGACAGATACACCGAAGATACCAGAGGAAATAAAAATCATGTTAAACGAGGAAATAAGTATGATTGAAATAACTACGGCTATAAGTAAACAAAAAAATAACAAAGCGGCCGGCCCAGATAGAATACCAGCTGTATAAAGAGCATCAAAACGCACTTAATCAACACCTATTAGAAGTTTTCTACGACATTTTAACTGAAGCGAAAATACCTAAATCCTGGTTAGCGGCAAATATAGTATTAATACCAAAAGAAGATGCGGAAAGAACACAGATACAAAACTATAGGCCTATCTCCCTACTAAACGTCGATTATAAGATCTTTGCGTCAATAATGGCAGAGAGATTTAAAAACTATTTAATTGACTTTATACATTGTGATCAAAATGGCTTCCTCCCAGATAGGCAGACTAAGCGGAATATAAGGACAATTTTAGATGTATTGGAATACTACGAATTACATAGCGATTGCCAACTGGCACTCTTATTTTTGGACGCACAGAAGGCATTTGATAATGTTAATTGGCTATTTTTGATCCAACAACTGAAATTTATGAATGTTGGAGAAAACTTCTTAAATGTAATAGTTGCAATATATTCCGAACAGAATGCCCAGATTATAATAAATGGTGAGGCCACCAACAAATTCAATATTCAGAAAGGTACAAGACAAGGATGCCCTCTCTCGCCGTTATTGTTTATATATACATTGGAGATTTTAGCTAGGACTGTAAGGCAAGAAGAGCAAATTAAAGGGCTTGAGATTAGGAAGGAAAAATATAAACTCCAAGCATATGCCAATGATTTAGTATTCATATTGGAAGATTCCGTGCAATCAGGTCAGAAGCTTTTTGAAATACTGGAGGAATATGGAGAGGTGGCAGGTTTGAAAATAAATAGAAATAAAACAAAGATCATAGCAAAAAACATGACTAATACGCAAAAAGAAAATCTGGGGGGAAAACTAGGAATACAAGTAGTTACTAAAATAAAATATTTGGGAATTGTTATGTCAGCACGTTGTTCATCAATTAGAGAGGACAATTACGGAAAATTAGTTAAACGTATAAAAGTTGACCTAGACCGCTGGAGAAACTTACATCTTTCGTTTCTAGGAAGAATCTCAGCTGTGAAAATGAATATTTTATCCAAAATGATCTTTTTGTTCCAAAATATTCCAATCCAATTAGATAAAAAATTTTTTAAAGAGTTGAATAAGTTAACATTAGATTTTATGTGGCAAGGAAGGAAGGCGAGGATAAAACAAAAGTCCCTACAGGATGCTAAAGAGAGAGGGGATTAGGTTTCCCGGATTGGGAATTGTATTATTAAGCTGTGGCCCTGACATGGATTAGGGATTGCATTATATTGGAAAATAAAAGATGCTTACTTTTAGAGGGGCATGACCTCCAGCAGGGCTGGCATGCCCACCTATGGACAGATAAAAGGAACCATCAATACTTTCTGAGGCATAAAGTCTGGCAAGAATTCATAAAAAGTTGGAATATAGTTAAATGCCAACACTACACAAAACTTCCAGGCTGGCTTTCACCATTAGAAGCAGTTATATACCCCAACCTCTATAGGCAAGATAGGGTTATCATATACAAAGATATCCTATCAGAGGAAGGATATCTAAAGCAGAGGCAAGTGGAGACAGCAGGGGATTGCTTTGGAATGGTGGTCCTATCTTCAGATACAGTGGGGCAAAAAAGTATTTAGTCAGCCACCAATTGTGCAAGTTCTCCCACTTAAAAAGATGAGAGAGGCCTGTGATTGTCATCATAGGTAGACCTCAACTATGAGAGACAAAATGAGAAAACAAATCCAGACAATCACATTGTCTGATTTGGAAAGAAGTTATTTGCAAATTAAGGTGGAAAATAAGTATTTGGTCACCTACAAACAAGCAAGATTTCTGGCTCTCACAGACCTGTAACTTCTTCTTTAAGAGGCTCCTCTGTCCTCCACTCATTACCTGTATTAATGGCACCTGTTTGAACTTGTTATCAGTATAAAAGACACCTGTCCACAACCTCAAACAGTCACACTCCAAACTCCACTATGGTGAAGACCAAAGAGCTGTCGAAGGACACCAGAAACAAAATTGTAGACCTGCACCAGGCTGGAAGACTGAAGCTGCAATAGGCAAGCAGCTTGGTGTGAAGAAATCAACTGTGGGAGCAATAATTAGAAAATGGAAGACATACAAGACCACTGATAATCTCCCTCGATCTGGGGCTCCACGCAAGATCTCACCCCGTGGGGTCAAAATGATCACAAGAACGGTGAGCAAAAATCCCAGAACCACACGGGGGGACCTGGTGAATGACCTGCAGAGAGCTGGGACCAACGTAACAAAGGCTACCATCAGTAACACACTACGCCGCCAGGGACTCAGATCCTGCAGTGCCAGACGTGTCCCCCTGCTTAAGCCAGTACATGTCCGGGCCCGTCTGAAGTTTGCTAGAGAGCATTTGGATGATCCAGAAGAGGATTGGGAGAATGTCATATGGTCAGATGAAACCAAAGTAGAACTGTTTGGTAGAAACACAACTCATCGTGTTTGGAGGCGAGAGAATGCTGAGTTGCATCCAAAGAACACCATACCTACTGTGAAGCCTGGGGGTGGCAACATCATGCTTTGGGGCTGTTTCTCTGCAAAGGGACCAGGACGACTGATCCGTGTACAGGAAAGAATGAATGGGGCCATGTATCGTGAGATTTTGAGTGCAAACCTCCTTCCATCAGCAAGGGCATTGAAGATTAAACGTGGCTGGGTCTTTCAGCATGACAATGATCCCAAACACACCGCCCGGGCAACGAAGGAGTGGCTTCATAAGAAGCATTTCAAGGTCCTGGAGTGGCCTAGCCAGTCTCCAGATCTCAACCCCATAGAAAACCTTTGGAGGGAGTTGAAAGTCCGTGTTGCCCAGCGACAGCCCCCAAACATCACTGCTCTAGAGGAGATGTGCATGGAGGAATGGGCCAACATACCAGCAACAGTGTGTGCCAACCTTGTGAAGACTTACAGAAAACGTTTGACCTCTGTCATTGCCAACAAAGGATATATAACGAAGTATTGAGATGAACGTTTGATATTGACCAAATACTTATTTTCCACCATAATTTGCAAATAACTTCTTTCCAAATCAGACAATGTGATTGGCTGGATTTGTTTTCTCATTTTGTCTCTCATAGTTGAGGTCTACCTATGATGACAATTACAGGCCTCTCTCATCTTTTTAAGTGGGAGAACTTGCACAATTGGTGGCTGACTAAATACTTTTTTGCCCCACTGTATAATGTGGAATGACTAGACAAAGATGTATGTCAATGATGATACACTATGTTCAATGGTTTTTTAATCTTTTGTATTCAATAAAAATTATTTTTTTAAAAAAAGTAACAGTGGGAAGTTTTTAACTTTAGATTTGCAAGATTCTGATGATGTAGCTTTTCTATAACAGATTATAGCTCATATAGAAATGTTTCCTGGTTTACGTGGGAGAGCTGACATCAATCTCACACATTCCATTACAACTTGGAAGGTTTATGTATCTCATCAGATCTACATCCTGCTCTATAACAGATTCTGTTTGTAGATTTTGCTGCTCTACTTGGAGGAGTTTCTTGTATATGAAGGAATCTTGGAATCTAACGTTGCTGCTTACAGAACTTTTTGATAATGTCTATCTAGGTTATATCTTATTTGATGACAACTAAAAATACCCTGCTCTAGTTACAATCATCCAATATAGCTTATCTGTATAAATGAAAAGTAAACCCCTTTGTCAACTCCTGAGAACCACACTTATAAAATTTAAAATGCTGACTGGATCCTCTTCCAGATGCCAAAAGTAAAATTACCACTTATGCAGCAATTTAATTGTTAGTCAACTGCATCCAATGAAAGTGCACACAAATATTTAGCAATCTAAAAATACCTGTAGATAAAAAGAAATCTATATGGAAAAATATATAGCATTTTAAAAACTGTTCTTGTTCTTTATTAAGATTTAAAATTGTCAAAACTCACCAATAAGAATTGGGTGAACTCTGCGTATGTTAGACGCCTTTTCCGATCTTTTCCAAAATGTAGCTGCACAAATTCAGAGTTCCAATTAAAAGGAATACGCCGGTGAATTGTGGTCTGGCCAAATACTTGTTTAACATCCTCTGGGAAAGAAAATAAAAATGGAAATAACTGAATTAGTGCAAACAGATCTGAAGCAAACCTGATGTAATCTTTCACAGGATTTGTTGTAATAATAATAATAATAATAATAATAATAATAATAATAATAATAATAATAATAATAATAATAATAATAATAATAATAATGATGATGATGATGATGATGATGATGATGATGATGATGATGATGATGATGATGATGATGATGATGATGATGATGATGATGATAACAACAATAATAATAATAATTAGTAGTAGTAGTAGTAGTTGGAGGGGACCTTGGAGGTCATCTAGTTCAACCCCCTGCTCAGGCAGGAAACCCTATACCATTTCAGACAAATGGCTGTCTAGTCTCTTCTTAAAAATCTCCAGTGTTGGAGCATTCACAGCTTCTGGAGGCAGGTTGTTCCACTGATTAATTGTTCTCACTCTCAGGAAATTTCTCCTTAGTTCTAGGTTGCTTCTCACTTTGGTTAGTTTACATCCGTTGCTTCTTGTCTTGCCTTCAGGTGCTTTGGAGAATAGCTTGACTCCCTCTTCTTTGTGGCAACCCCTGAGATATTGGAAAACTTAAATAAATCTTAACTAATTTATCTGCAACCTAACATACAGGTTGTATGTTACAAAATTCTGAACCACATATTCTCCATTTTGTACTCTCCTTTAAGAGATGCCATAGCATTATGCTGCAACTTAAGCATGACTATGTATATGTCAGCTTTCCCCAGCCTTTTACGATTTCTACTCCATAAACATCACACCATTATCAAGTCTATGCTGCCTGAGAATTCTTCAGGCTGCAAATCTTGGGAACTGCAGCTTCAAAATCTAGAGGAAACCAGGTTGGTGATATCTGGCATGAGCTACTTTTTAGTAGTTTCACACATGTATCTTGGCAGTCTTCAGCAACCCACTTCCTTATCTCAGCTTTCAATGAGATACTTGCCATTCAGAAACTAAGTCTCTCACTTCTTTCCTGCCTTGCTTGGCGAAGGTTAGTTTCAAAATAATGTACAAAGTAACTGAAATATATTGACTGCATATCATCTAGCATTTCCTTAATTCACTCAAGTGATACACAAGTTATTTTAGACACACACACAGAGCTGATTTTTACTAACTACACAAATGACAGTCCAGTTTCTTATACAGCTTCAAAATAGCCCGTTATATGAAACAACCTACTCACCCTTACTTTTCATAGAGTAGTGTAGAGCAGAGCAGAGCAGAACAGAACAGAATAGAATAGGTTTGGCCATGTGTGATTAGACACACAAGAAATTTGTCTCTAGTACAGAAGCTCTCAGTATACATGCAAAGTAACAGAGTGATAATAATCATAATAGTAACAATACCAATAAGACGGGGATAGTAAAGAAGGATAAAAAATAATGCTACAATCATGCAATATAAGTAAATGTATATAGACATTAGACAGTACTATAAGAATTAGGTGTTCAGTAGAGTGATGGCACAAAGGGAAGAAGCTGTCCCTGTACCTTGTTGTTTTGGCGTGTAATGCCCTACAATGGCGTCCTGAGGGGGAGGAATTGAAACTATGTCCAGGATATGAGGGTCTGTAGATATTTTCTCAGGCAGGCCTCCTTCTGATCTGCCCAATATGCAGGTTTTCTATGGAAGGCAGGAGGGTTGCAATTGTTCTTTCTTCAGTCCTAACTATCCGTTGGAGTCTGTACCTGTTCTGTTTGGTTGTTGTTCCAAACCAGACAATTATAGAAGTACAAACGAAAGACTCAGTAATTCCTTTGTAAAACTGTATCAACAGCTCATTGCATTCTATTCCAAAGGTTTGCGTTTTCTAAATACCATGAGATCACAAACAAATCACTGCTTCCTTTCCTCCTTTAGTTTGTATACCTGAAAATTGCAACCTGTGTGTTTAAGAAGCAATGTTGTAATCTGACCTCAGGGTTTTATATTTTACCTCATTATATTTATCTCTTTTACTCAGATATGAAACAGAAAATCGCCTTTGCTCTTTTTTGTTTCTACCTTACATTTCCCTCTCATCATGTTATGATTCACAAATTCCTATAGAAACTCAATGGATTTTTAATTTTTCCATTACCCCCACAGGGTTTATTCATTTATACAGAACAATTTTCCCCAGCAATCTTTATTTCACACACAGATATATTAGCTAAATTAGATGGTATAAATAAAGTAAATAAGTATGAACAAGTATGATAATTTATCATACTTGTTCATATTTATTTACTAAAATAAATGTCAGATTTATTTTAATACTGAAACTATTTTTCATTCATACAGCATATATAGTGCAAATTGGAATTATGGACTTTTACGTACCTTATCCACTCCTGTCCTTTTGAAATTGTGTGTGTGTGTGTGTGTGTAAATCTACTTACTGTTGTTGAGAAAGAAAGAAATTACTACAACAATCTTAGCTAGACTTTTAAAAATATAAAACCATGGAAAATTAAAGTTAGGAGCTAGGAACCTCCAGATATTTTGTTAAATTCCAACTGCTATCAGGTTCACCCAATACAGTCAATGATCAAATGTGATAACTATAATTTGGCATCGCTTGAAGAGGCCATGATTAAAAGGTAAAAAGTCTTCATTGTATAATTTAAACCTTATTTAGGCATTATTTTTATGATTATAATTATATGGAAGGTAAAGCAGATAGTATCCTGTCCCTATAATTTGTATATTACTGACAAAATATCTATGAGAGTTATCTGCAAATTATTGTGCTGTCTGTTTATTTGCTCCTCTTATTTATTTATAATATATGAAGAACAACAAAAGTTCTTCTCCTGGACCCCATCAGCCAAAATTATCATTATCAAAGGTTCAAAACCTGTTTTCTAAATTATTTATTGTTAAAAAATGTATAAACATTCATTTATCCATCTACTGATCAGACTACCCTCATGTATACAAAATATTTGGTAAAATATTCTCTCTTTTTTTTGCCAGATTGTCATATATTTAAAAAAATTCACGGAAGAAAACAAGCACACCCTTTCATAGTAGAAGGAATGGAAGATCGTGAAGAGGAGGAAGAAGTTCTACATTTCCACTATTTCTTATCTGGTGAATGGATGAAAGCCAGTTGTTTTTCCTGGGAGAGGGGATATGTCCTAATGGCAATTGCCCCACTAGCAGGAACGGGGGGCAATACTTTACTTAAGAATTCAATTTTTTAGAATAAATATTTGGATTGTATCCACAGAATGCTGCAGTGACAATCCTGACTACAGTATCATAAAAAGGACTGTAAAATGCTTCTCTGCAGCCAAGCAATTGTGTCAGAAATACTTTATTTTACATTAAGACCTTAAAAAGAAAAAAACTTACAACCTCATACATGTCTTATCCTGCCGATATGGTAACAATGTATAGTACTATGAAAGGCAAGGCTCTCTTCTACTATACAACCAGCAAAAGAGCAATGGGAGATTTCATAAAAAGTTAAATTGCATAGTGGGGTAGGTAGAAATAGCATTATTTGTATCAATACTAAGGATGCCTTTTCAGTGCTTTTGACAAGTATTTTTAACAATAGTTCAAGATCTGATAGAGATGAAAGAAACTTAAAATTGGATCACAGCTCTAATATTCAAGCCTTAAAGAAAATGGATATAAAAGAAGAGATTTTGGCATGTATACCACAGCACTGGAAGACAATGGAAAACATCACGGAAAACCATTGTTCATTGTTTTAGAGTTTTCAAGGGTTTTAGCAAAATTCTGTTGCCCTTGATAGATTTATTTGTCCAAGCATGTAAAAGACTGTAGACCAATGAAAAAGGAGGCCAAAGAAATTTTCTTTTACCAATATGCTACCATGAGCATATTCTTTATCCTTCCTATTTCTCTCTGACAACACATGCACTTTTCTACTTCTCGCTGCATCTAGCCATAGTATTGAGAATCATATTTATTGAGGATCTTCGACAGACTGAAGATGTCCTCCCTGGCCCTCCTTGACTTCTAACGGTCTTCAATATTATCTATCAAACACTATCAATAATAATAATAATAATAATAATAATAATAATAATAATAATAATAATAATAATAATAATAATAATAATAATAATAATAATAATAATAATAATAATAATAATAAAAAGTTGGAAGAGATCTTGGAGGTCATCTAGTCCAACCCCCTGCTCAGGCAGGAAACCTATACCATTTCAGACAAATGGCTGTCCAATCTCTTCTTAAAGACTTCCAGTGTCGGAGCATTCACAGTTTCTGGAGGCAGGTTGTTCCACTGATTAATTGTTCTAACTGTCAGGAAGTTTCTCCTTAGTTCTAGGTTGCTTCTTTCTTTGGTTAGTTTCCATCCATTGCTTCTTGTCTTGCCTTCAGGTTCTTCGGAGAATAGCTTGACTCCTTCTTCTTTGTGGCAACCCCTGAGATATCTACATGGTGTATGGAAGTCTGGGTGGAAGAGAACAGGTTTTGGTTCACCCCTGCAAGAACAGGTACCTGTGGCTTTTAAGGTCATAGGTCATTGATTTTGGAGATTTTCCATTTTTAACTCAGTACACCTCCTCAGTCAGAGCTGAGATGCACTTTGGAGGTCCTCTCTAACTAACAGCTTCTGTCCCAAAAGTAGGTAGCAGCTATGGGGGAGAGGGCTTGCAGATTCATCTTATGCTCTGTGGCACTTAATCCTGGATCAGGATTGGTGATTTATGCCTTAGTTATGTTCCACATGGGTTACTGTAACACATTTTAAATGGGGCTGACCTTAAAACAGTATTTGGAAGCTGCAGCTAGTCTAGAATGCAGCAATGCAAGCAATTTTTGGCATCTTCTGTTATGCTCAAATAACACCAATATTCAACAATCTACCCTGGATCCCAGAAGGCTTCTGAATCCAGCTGGTTATCACATATAAGATTCTACATGACATGGGATCAAGCTATTTGTGCGACTTATCTTGTTGGACCTTTAAGTAGTGCAATCTTAGTTATGTCTGACCTATGGAAAGCACCTTCCTGAGATCTGGATGGCCTAAACCAGTGATGGCGAACCTTTTAGACACCGAGTGCCCCAAAACCGCCCCCCCCGCTCTGCCCACTCCACCCCTGCCTGCCTGCAGGGCCACCTACCACCTCCACAGCCCACCGCAGATCGCCTAGGTGGCCCTGCAGTGCCATAGCGGCCACGCCCTCCACCCGCGCCCCGCAGCATCATCTGCACACGACGGGGCACAAGGGTAGAGTCTTGCCCCTGTTGCCCAGCTGCCATGTCCTTGGCTGCGCTGTTCTGTGCGGGCCGCGCCCAGGGGCAACTCTCCTCCAAGGGGGCTGCTGGTGAGGAGGGGGCCACAGGGGGAGGCAGAGTCGAGCAACAGCACGCGTGCCCACAGAGAGGGCTCTGAGTGCCGCCTCTGGCACGCGTGCCATAGGTTCGCCACCACTGGCCTAAACCTTTCTTATAACATCTTCCAGGCTTTTTTTGAGGGCTATTATTTACATCCTGAGTTTATATTGTTAGGATGGTTTTAATCTTTGAACTCTGCCTGTAATAAAAGTCACTCTAAAATTTTTAAACAAATTAAATAAAATTAATGTTTCCTTATATTTCCCCATCTTATGCATCATTGCCTTTTAGTTGTGTCTTTGGAATATTCTTTGTGTTTTCTTTCTGCATCATTTTTTTTTCAACACAAGATTCTGATGCCTCTTTGGTTCTCTTTCCACATTTTAAAATTATTATTAAACCTATAATCCACCTTTGGGTATTCATGTTTCCCCCACTCTATCTTCTCAACAATCTCTGTATTGATTAGCGATTGGCTGAATTCTATGATCAACTGGGAACAAAATACAAATCTTACCTATTCAATCCAACAACTTAAAACCACTATAAGAATTATCTCCTAAGAAGGTTCACTGGAAAGAACAAAATCCTATCTAGTATAGAATTCTCTATCTGGTATCTAATTAGAAGCTTTGAGAAACCCAAAAATAGAGAGATTTTTTTTATTAACAGGTTCTCAAACTCCACAATCCCATGACCTTTAAATGGCAAATTAATTTGTGAACCACCATCATTAATAAAACTAATTATTTAATTGGAGTTAGGTATGGGCAAGAAATGATATATTAGATTTTCAAAGAAGAAAGAAAAACAGGAAAGGGTAAGCTAATGATTAAAGAAAAATGTGAAAATACACAATTGTATTGATTCTAATAGGTGGAGCAGAATAGGACAAAGTCCGAACTTGACAAGAGGACTATCATTCTCCATCAGTAATCAAAGTTAGAGTCTTTCTTGCCCATGCCTCCTGAATGAGTAGGAGGGAAAAGTGCTGACTCCACAAAAAATTAAATATATAATTTATCAAGTGATATATAACTTCCATCATATTTTCTTGAGTTAGGTTCTTTTTTTAGCAATACCAGTACATTGGTCAAATTCAACTTTTCTCTTACATGCAATAAAAGTTTTTCCATTTTGAAAAATTAAAAACTAAAAGATAAATATACTTAACTTCACTAACAAATATGCTTTTGCAGAGGATCCAAAAACTGATGATACAGTCATGACAGAAGTCACCAGCTGGCATAAAGCTACCCACCATTGCAGCAGTGCTACAATTGGCAGATGATTTTGATAGCTATAACTATATATGATTTAGCCATCTGCTTAAATGCAGCAAAGATTTGCCCAACAAAAGCAAGAACATATTTTGTCACATCTACTGCATTGCCTGATCAGTATAAAAAAATTCTTACCATCCCCCAATTGCATGTACCCCAAGATCATTATCCACTGTATGAGCAGCTTAACAAAAATCTCTATTGCTATTACTATATTAATGCTGTATTAAACAATTAGTATTTAGAAATATACTGCATCAAACTCAAGATACTATACAGGCATCACAACTTTATTGTTGTTCAGTCATGACCCAACAGTCATCATTTCACCAAGAGTTTCTGTATGGTCATGCTTGTGTCCTCATAATACCTAGCCTTTTATTTTTCCAAACAGTCTTCATTAATCATTTTGTCTTTGCATTACATGTCCAAAATATTTAAACTTTAGGGCCATTATTAATGGAGCCTGTATTTTTCACTTAATATTGAAGTGTTTGTTCTTCTTGTCCAACATCGTCTCACCAGTTTTTGACAGCTACAATTCAAACTCATTATTATTTCTTCATCAGCCCAGTTGAATGTTATAGCTGTATGTTACAATTGGTTTTAGTATTACATATTTTCGATCATGATTTGTAGCCATTTATGTCTTTATTTTCATGAATGTTTCTAAATCAATTTCCTCACAATACTTTGTGCAATGAAATGTAGTTTAACTCTCCACTGCCTACACCAGACGTGATTTCACATTTTTTCTAAAAGGCATCCTGTATTATAGATTGCACTTTTTCCTATATCTTCACAGTTCTTCAATATAAATTTTAGATTCAATGGCAAAACTGCTGAAAGATATTTCAAATATGATTGCATAGATTTGTATCAAGGCATAATAACCACCATAAGAAATTTCCAGCCAACGTGGCAGCTGACCTGTATCCCTTTACTGAAACACACAATCCTAATACACAATGGCCGAAAATCAACTGCTCTGAACTGGTAAACACATGAATTCCCAAATTCTCCTCTAACCCCATATTAGGAAAAAATAGATCTGTGTGTCCCCACTCATTTTCCATCATCATTCTTCCAAAACATGTCACTCAGACTTGCCTTATTTACTAAGAGCCATAAATCACAGAAAAATCTTTCCTTTGTCTAGAGGAGGATCCAATACCTCCTTCAGCAATGAAAAATGTATATCTTAAAGTCATTAAGCTCTCTATCATAATCTCAAGATCTGTTTCCTGGTCAGTCACTGTTATCACAAAACCTTTCAGTATATCGTATATGAAATCAGGTTATTTTTGTCTCCTTGACTCCTGATAGCCCATCATTACTTTGGCCATACTACAAATATAGTTTGCCACCATCTTCTTCTGGGATGTTTTTTCAGATTTCTGGTCTACTCAACAGCCCTGGGATTTTCTATTGCTCTCTCATCCAAGTACTAATCGGGTTTAATTCTGCTTAGTTTTTCAAGGTTGGATAAGTTGATCACTGACCTTTTAAGATTTATGTGTACCTCCAATCACACTCTTATGTTTTCTTGGTTTAGTTAAATCACATCTATATTTTCTTCTAAAAAATAATAGACAATTCAGAAGTATCCTGTTAAGGTGGTACTGCAATCAACATGAACGTGTGGAACAACATATTTGGTTCCACAATCATTGTTGACCATGAAATAAGGTCATATTTGATGAGCAAAAATTTAAAACAACAATATACTTTTTCTAATGATTAAATAAAGGATTAAAGTGGGTATAGGAAAATTATCCTTCCTAGATTTTCCAAACTGAAACAGTGGTTTTATATTATTAACATCTATGATTAGTATCAGTCTATTGCAAGAAGAATAAATGAATATTTATATTTTACAAGGGTAAATCTGCAGCTGTTGGACATATATTAAGGAGTCTGACATTTAACCAACATGATTCTAAGAGTGTTTATCTTCAATTTCTTCAAGATAACAGGTTTATTTGCAATTGAACAAATTCTGAGTTAAGGACCCCTCTGATGCTACTATTGTAACTTCATTTCTTCTTTGCCAACCTCAGCTGAGATAGGTCAAATTCATTCCAAAATTGCTGCTTAATAAACAGGCCTTTTCTTCTATACTATTGTCTTATGAAAGGCAGTTATATTTCAGGTCAGTTAACAAGACAGTTTGAATTTACTTTCCAAGTGGCTCTATCTTATCTTCTCTATAACTATTCTTGCTTCTCTCCTTTTCTTTAAAAATAGGTTGAAGAAAGCAATATTTAGCCATCTGAGCAAGCTGCATTCTGAATGTGCTCACTAACGGAAAGTACTCTCAGTTATCTCTTTTTCAAAATTGGAGCCATTATACTCATTTGTGAAAATCCACATTTAGCCTTTCATAAAAAGTGGAATTTTGACCCATTGAACTGGAAGAGTTTCTGTGCTGTTCCACTGATCTTTGACAAGATAGCTTACAACAACAGAGAATACAATTTAGTACCGGTATGAATTTTTATTCCACAGTTTAACTCTGACTGCTCACAAGTAGTAAATTTACTTCATATAACTTGTGTTTTATGGATTCTAAAGACTGCAACAAAATTGGAGATGAAAACAAACAAATTAAACACTGAGTTCACTGAAATCAGTTATTACCAAGATACGCCTCCCAAGCACAATTAACATGGACAATATAATGTCTTCCTTAATTTTTTAGAGTTAAGTTTGTGTGTTAATACATATATTTCCAAATAATGACAAGAAGAAATATGTTAATGATCAATAAAAAAATGTAACTATCATCTCCATTTGATTATATGAGTATCTATGAATACAAGTTAAAATAAAGGTTTCAACTCTCCCCTTACTTCAGATTTGGAATCTAAGCATAAAAATACAATAGTTTTGTCAGATCCATCCCAAGAACAACATAGATCAATTCAGGCAAATTTCAGTTCTTTATTTGCTTACATCCAATAGACAAAACTTTGCCAGACTAAATCTTTACTTTTCTGACATGAATGGATATACTTTGGGAGATTCTAGGAAGTGGCTATCCTAACTTTCTTCCTCGGTGACTCCTATCCAGCTCTAGACTGTGTTGTCTCTTGTCCTGCCCCTCTCCTTGAAACTAAATTAATCTGGCAGTAGATCTTTGAAGCTTAGACACAAATTAATGGGATGGAACAATGAAATGATGATTATTATAAAGATGTTAACTAATGGTAGCTTTTATGCTAATTCTGTTACTCAGATTACCAAAATAAAGAAATATACTTGCTTGCTTCCATTTCATGCCCCAACAGCATCAAGTTAAACCTTAATAGATTCTACAAAGCAATTATGGGAGAGATTCTTCATCAGAACTCTATTTCCTACATATTCCTCAATTCATGCAATGAATTGAGCTACAGGTTTCATTTGTCTTAGTCTCAATGTATGGCAAAATGCATATTTATAAAAATCATTGCAAATTCCAAGAGTGAAAGGAATGTCATGTTGAAATGGAATATGAAGCTAAATTAAAACAGAATATAGAGCTAAAGATTTAACAAAGCACCATATATAGAATATTCTTCTTTTTGTGAAGCAGTTCTTATTTTTTAATACAATAAAAGAATGCTGAAGTCTAGTCACATACCTGTGATTTTTGAAGACATTTCTAGCTGGCTTATTATTAGATCTCTCTGCGCATATGTATGAATATTCAAATAATGTCAACATGGTTTATTCTACAATCTTTTAAAATTAAGGCAACCCTTCAGGTTTCAAGTTACTTTATCTGTAAAATTGGGGATGTGAGACAGAGAAAGAAATTCGATATCAGTACTATAACTCTTGGAAGAAGGACACGAATTCTAAACCATTACTTCTAATATATTTAAAGCCATAAGTTGTTAAAGCAGTTCTGTCCAATCACATCTAGCCCTTATATTAAAAGGCAAAAATTGTTAAAAGAATAGTCTTTAAAATGTTGACATTTAAACCAAGCATCTAAACTTTTCTTTATTAAACCATGTTACAAAAGATATCAAAGTATTTTTTTAAAGGCATTAGAATTCAGTAATGCCCCACCCTCAAAAGAGAAAATTGTTAAATCTCTTAAACCTCTGGACTTACATTATCAATTTTTATGTGCTTGTCAACACTCGGGTAAAAAAAAGCAATGGTTTATTCTCTGTCTCAAATTTAAAAGCCAACTAAACTTTCTTCTACCTTCCCACTGAGATCTTTAACTCCAGGCAAACAGCAACATATCAGTTTAAAATGGGATACAAAGGCCATGCAGTCTCTATTAGCTGCACATCAACATACACTACCATCTCCCATTTCATACGATTTATAGAAACAAGAACTAACTTCCCCTGTTTTAAAAACTGCATTAAGAGTTGGGGAGTTGGGGAGGGTGAGGAGAGTGGGGAGGCTGTGTAGAAAAGCAATGGCCTCTGGCTGTGCTCACTGATTTGTTCATAAACCATGCCTTTGCTGTATCACAAAAGGTTAGCAGGAAATTTTTCTAAAATTGCACTAAAATTAAAATAGAATTACTAGGATTGTGTTAAGAGATATGGAACTACAAAAAATAAGTTCTTCTCAGTTAAACAGCTACCTATTTTTTGGCTTCCATAAGTTAAAAACCAGAATGTGGAAACCAACATGTACATACAAAGGCCCCCACATTTTAGTAAATGTTTGGTATATGAATGGCTTTTTTTTTTAAATCAATATTACAATATCTGGAATCACCTCTTTTTGAGAGCTTCATGTTTTTAGGAGTAAGTTAGTCCCACTAGAACAGTGGTTCCCAACCTTTTCTGGAATGCTTCTGATATATTCTTGCACCCCTTACAAAAGTTCGAAATAACGGCAACAAATTATGCATATACACTATAATTTTGAAAACCCAAGTTTTCGCACCCCCTGGAATATCATCTTGCACCCCCAGGGGGTGCAAGCATCCCTGGTTGAAAACCCCTGCACTAGAAAAATTGTGTGGTAAAACAAAGACTTGTTGATATTATTCAAAATAACATCTTTTCTATTTAATCAGCTACTAAATGCTTTGATTTAGTGATCTGTAGTGCAAAACTGGATTGAGATCTCTTGAAAATTTTAATATCACACCCGTATGTCTACTTTAGCTAGTTAGATCTGGAAGGTTTTCTTGTTAGAAGGCTGCTTCAGTTCAGTTCCCCCTTTTTTAAAGCTAAGAGACTTTATGTATCTGAACATTAAATGTTCATTCTTATTTTTATGATATAACGTTTATTGATGTCATTTTGGTTTCATGAAAATACTCCAACCTTGATCAATTTGCAATTCAATTTATTTTTACTTTCAGTTTCTGGTTCAGTTAACTATCTGATCAGTATAATCCAATATGAAACAGTACAGTGATTTTTTTTTTTTAAAAAAAGATGTCTGCAGCAGGTTTCATAAAATTATTCTTAAGAGTTCACAGTCTTTGTGGCTTATTTCCAGTGATACAAATAAACTATAAAACTCATTAAAAATCTGAAAGGAACATAAGCTGTTGCTTTATACTTATTTATTGGTCCATTTTTCACTCTACTGCCTACACTAAAGCAAGGCACCTTTGCACTTTTAAGAAAAAAATTTGCCCCCTAAGGGACAACATGGAGCATGGTAGTTATATCACCAGAGATTGACTGATTATGTGCCATCAAGTTAGCATTAACTCATTGAGTCTAATTGAGTCTATCCACCTTGCTATTAGTAATCCTCTTCTCTTTCCTTCCACCTATTCTAGTAACTCTTTAAAAGAGCTAGTCTTCACATCATGTACTCCAAATATGATAATCTGATAACCTATGATAGAATCAAGATCACATGAAATGTTAATACCACTTTATAATGCTTTAGTAAGACCACATTGGGAATATTACATCCAGTTTTGGTTGCCACAAAAAGATGTTGAGATTCTAGAAAGACTGCAGAGAAGGGCAACAAAGATAATTAGGGAACTGAAGACTAAAACATATGAGGAACAGTTGCAGGAATTGGGTATGTCTAGTTTAATGAAAAGAAGGACTAGGAATGACATGATAGCAGTGTTCCAATATCTAATGGGCTGCCGCAAAGAAAAGAGGGTCACTCTATTCTCCAAAGCACCTGAAGGAAGACAAAAAGCAATGGATTGAAATTAATCAAGGAGAGAAGCAACCTAGAATTAAGGAGAAATATCCTGACAGAACAATTAATCAGTGGAATGACTTGCCTCCAGAAGCTATAGGGGCTCAACACTGGAGATTTTTAAGAAGAGATTGGACAACCATTTGTCTCAAATGATGTAGGGTTTCCTGCTTGAGCAGGGAGCTAGACTAGAGTTGGTCTCTTCCAACTCTTTATTCTGCACCAGATCACATTTGAGCTTTGAGTAAGAACTCTAGATTGATTTATTCTAGGATAGCTTGATAGTTTTCTTAGCTAACTATGCCATTCTCAGGTGTCTTCTCCTACACTAAAGTTCAAAAGCATAAATATTTTTCTATCCTGCTTCTTCAAAGTCCCAACTTCTACAGAACCAATAGTGTCATAGGGAAAACTACAGTCTCTGCGATTCTGATCTTTCTAATTATACAGATATCATTACATCTGAATATTTTTTCCAAGGCCCTTATTTCTACTTTATCAAGTGCTAATCTGCACTATATTTCTTGACTGCTGCTTCTTTACTGTTGATACTAAATAATAAAAAATAGATGTTATCCACCATTTCAATATATTTATTATAAGGTTAGTTGCTGTAAGTGTTCGTCACCATTTTCATCATCTTTATATTATATAGACCCACTTTACTGTATCTTCATTTCAAATCATTTCCATATTCAGCTATCAACTTTCTATCTCTAGAAGAATGCAATGGATCTTGTCAAGATTATACAGAGACTAATCCAGGTAGCCCTAGGGGTTAACATTGACTAGAAGACATATGCACACATACAAACTTTATTTTTTGTTTTTTGTTTATTATTTGTTTATTAATACAAGAAGTGAAGTAGTTCAGTTGTGATAGCAAAAATGTAGCCAGAAAAACAGATCACAAACTGCTCACGCACAAGTTCCAAGACAAGGTACAATGGGGGGAAAAAGCCAACCAATTTCCATAATATGGATTTTCAAGAGCACCAATTAGCCACCCTGGACAAACTATATATAGGCCATGGGCAGCAACTTTTCCAAGCCAATCAGTGTTAATAGCAGCCCTTAATCCTGGATAATTTAGTAGAACTTTTGCCAGGATTTTTGTTTTATTTGGAGCACAGAATGTAAGAGACAGAGAGGGGGAGGGAGGGAGGGAGGAGGGGTGTTGTCTTCTGGGGATTAGAAATTTAGATAGAAAGAATTCTACAAGACAATAGCTACAAATCATGACATGTGTATTGGACAAGTTATTCTTAGAAGTTAATTTAGACATCTGTAAGATTAAATTGCCACTTGCCTAGTTTTATGCTTCTATCCCATCTGAAACCAATATATACATTACAAGCTAGAAAAAGTTTTATTTCATTATTTTTTTCTATTGTTTGGAAAGAAAATATGAACATGCTGTATTTTCTAATATACATTCTTAAACTATTTACATACTATCCTTATCTAAATATCCAGAACATGTAGCAGCAAAATAACAAAGGACAATATAATAATTATAATAATAATTATTTAAATTAAATATTGTTTTTTAAAAGATCATAAGAAAACATTTAAAACAATGCACAAATGTAAAAGTCTGGATTACTTTTGAAATGTTTAAGCTCAAGAAGATCAGCTATTTGAAACAATTTTGAATTACTGAAAGAATTTTAGTTCTCTAATACTAATGCGATATTTTTATTTTATTTTGTTAAATTTATGTGGATGGCCATCGTGCATAAGATGACCCTTGGAGTCATACAATAAAACCTACAATTATAAAACCTCTTAAAACACATAAAGATAAATAAGAACAAGATCATGAGAGGGTTAAAATCAAAATATTATATATGATGCAGCCAACGTCTGTCTGCTACCAGGGGACCTCAAGCCTGATGAAAAAAAATACAATTGAAGGCTTTTGAAAGGCCTTAAGGGTTGGGGCTAATTTCACCTCAGAGAGGATTATGTTCCAAAGGGCAGTACCTACAATTACTGTAAGATACTTTTTGATGTTACAATTTGGTCCAGATATATTAGCAGCATTAAAAACTCTTTAATTATTATCAACACCAAAATTATTTTAGATTATTCTAAATCTCTATTTTTAAAAGTAGTATAAGAATATTGTTAAGGTGAATATCAGCTATTTGCATGAATTTTGGAATATACTATATTGACAAATCAGTGGAAAATGATCTTAAAGAATATTATTATATTTCTCATGCGCCTAAAACAAACTTAGTTCTACATCAGATATTGGGATTTACGAGAGAATGCTGTAAATAGGTTCTTTGTTTATTTTTTATGCTAGAAGTACAAAATACATATATTATATGGGCTTGCTCTATCATGGTCCAATTTTAGTTTAACTAAGTTTATTAATACAATTTTAGGGAAGTAATAATAATTAGAGATGTGAATGTGGTTTTGAAATTAGATTTTGGAAGCTATGGACAATTTTTGATTTATATTAAACATGGGGCATAGAAATATATTATTCTTACAATGGAAAGACTGTACCATTGCTGTTTTGCAATCTTAAACTCATGAGAAGTATGGCTGTTTATCAATAAAATGGAAAGACTGATCAATATACAGGTAACCCTCAACTTACAACCACAAATGAACCCCAAATTTCTATTGCTAAGTGAGATAGTTGTTAAGTGAATTTTGCACCATTTTATAACCTTTCTTGCCACAGCTGTTAAGTAAATCACTTCAGTTGTTAAGTTAGTAACATGGCTATTAAGTGAATCTGGCTTCCCCATTGACTTTGCTTGTCAGAAGGTTGCAAAAGGTGATCACATGATCCCAGGACACTGCAACTGTCATGAATATGAGTCAGTTGCCAAGCAACTAAATTTTGATCACGTGTCCATGGGATGCTGCAATGGTCATAAGTTTGAAAAACGGTCATAAGTCACTTTTTTCAGTGCCGTTGTAACTTTGAATAGTCACTAAATGAACTGTTGTTAGTCTAGGACAACCTGTAATGCCATGTAACCAGAGTAAAAAGCTATTTAAAATAGCATTTTAAAATATTTAAAAGCCATGATATATAAAAATGTTGTATTTTTATTTCTTTTTAATTCTGAATATGAAAGTCATAAGATATTTGACCCCATTATATGTAATGGCAATAATCATTTCAAAAACATCTAGAATTCAACTAAATTTAAAAAATCTCCTTCCATTTAAATTAATGGGTCCCATAATGCTTAAGTTTGGAAGAGCAGCATCCATGTAATTTTTATATGAAGAAATAGGATGCTGTACAATGTTTTAACTTTCCACCAGAATTCTAGTAAAAAGTCTTACATTGAAACTGGAAAAGTTTTGGAAACTGAGTTTTGAAAATTAGGTTGATTCCAGTGAGATAGGACAGCTGGGATCTTGCTTTATATTTAATAATATATGTATATTTACTCTCTATATAGTAATCTTCTGTTAAACATGAAGATTTTTAGACTCATTATCCAAAACGTCATAGCCAATGTAATATAGTGGTTAAGACAATGGATTAGGACTGAGAGATCCTAACGTTCTAGTCCACTTTCAGTTACTGATGCACACTAGATAGCTTTGACCAGTCACTTTCTTTCACCCTAACAAACCTCACTGAATTTTCCGTGTAAGAAATATAGAAGAAAGCAAACCTCAGTGCTAACACAGGCAAGGCTATATATGATTCAAATAAACAATGCATTTTAAATACATTTGAACTCTGGAGCTCCTGGTGCTCTCTGTGTTTGGGTGAGGATTATAGACATTCCATTACCCAATGAGGTAAAAACACTCTACACAACCAAGCTCACAGTTCAACCCTGAACTACAGGTATTCTCTTCTAATGAAACTTAAACCTTGTTAATAGCTTCATATACTTAAAGAAATACAAATTAAACAAGGAATAAAAGCTAAAAAAATCCCAGCTTCTCTACAATGCATACTTATTAAAAATCCACATGAAGGAAAAGGGAAAAAGAGGGAAATAAGTAAAAACAAGTCTTACCAAAAGTAACTTCTCCTTTGCCAGTTTTGTCAAAAAGCTGAAATGCCACCATAAACAATGCATCTGGAGCACAGAGGACAGATTCAAACGCTACAAACTCTTGAAAGGATATCAACCTACAGAAGAAAATGTTATTAAAAATGTAGTCCCTTGTTTGTAGAATATTGCAATAGAACATCCATTAGACCTGTCTTTCCCATCCTGGCCATCAAACATATAGAAACTGCAGCTCCCACAATTAATCTTTCCAGTTTCGGAAGATGTAGAGTGTCTTTAGAAATAACAGCAGCAAGTTGTCGGTGTTTAACATTTTTCTTTCTTTTCACTTTTTTTCCACAGCTGAAATCAATCTTTTTCTTTTAAGTCAAAAAGGGATACAGATTCATACAAATGTTTATAAGTACTGATACATATTTGGACATATAAATATAATGTAAAACTTTGATCTGTGTGCTGATCAGGTTTTATTTGCTTATGAGCATTTTTAAATCTATAATTCTCCCAATTCCCATCACATAAAGAGTCCTTCCTCTGGAAAATAGAATGCATGGACACCCAACTGTATAGCAATATCTCTTTTGCAGCTGCCAGTAAGTGATTAAGTGAAATATTACATGATCACATCTTAGGATTTTATTGGCTGGCTTCTCCAATGATTCTGCTTTTTGGAAGCCTGATGTGAAGGACGCAATTGGCGATGGACCGTGGCATGCTGTGACAGTCGCAAATACCTGCCAGTAGTGAAACATCCAACATGTGACCACAGGAACATTGTGAAAGTCGTAAGTTCAAGGACCTATCGTAAAGTTATTTTTTCAATGTTATTGTAATTTTAATTGGAAGTTAAACAGGGCAGTTGTCAAGCAAGGACTTCCGATATGTTTATGTTAAATTTTCTTTCAAAACTGTTGACAGAACCTAATTATGACCGAAATGGCAATTTTTGACACAGAATTAAACATTGCAAGTTTGGGGTGTTGAATATTTTCCTAATCTAACCTTATGAAATAAAGAACATAATTATAATAATAAAATTCATCATAAAGCCATATTTTTTGCCAAAATTTCACCCAAATATTTGCCATTCAGATTTCTATAAACTGCTTATCAAAACAGTTGTTTATTTTAGATGTACAGAGCAGTAAATCTTGAAATTATGTTAGATTGTTAGAAAACTTGCAGAGTAATCACAAGAGCCAGTTTGGTGTAGTGGTTAAAGTATCCATCTAGAAACCAGGAGTCTGTGAGTTCTAGTTCTGTTATTGGTGAGTGACCTTGGGCCAGTCTCTCTCAATCCTTGGAATAGGCAATGGAAAACCACTTCCAAAATCTTGCCAAGAAAACTGCAGGGATATGTCCAGATAGTCTCCAGGAGTGAAGACTGAATCAAAGACACAAAATACACACACACACACACACACACACAAATACGTTTCATAAAAAGCACTTTTTATGAAATGTGTGAAAAGTTGAGCTATCATGGTGACACAGTGGTTAGAATGCAGTACTGCAGGCTAACTCACTGCTCATTCAAGAGTTCGATTCTGAGCGGCTCAAGGTTGACTCAGCTTTCCATCCTTCCGAAGTCGGTAAAATGAGGACCCAGATTGGGGGGGGCAATATGCTGAGTCTGTAAGCCACTTAGAGATGGCTGTAAAGCATTGTGAAGTGGTATATAAGTTTAAGTGCTATTGCTATTGCTACTTTATATTACTATTTACTAGTAAAGTATGAAGATTCAATTTAGGATTTACTTAAAATGCTCAATAGATGCAGATATTAATTATTTCATAATATAAAATATATTAGTTGATTATATAATTTATCATCAATAGTAAATTATTATGTTCACTTGTTTTGAGCAACCTTTTCACATTTCCATTACAATGTTGCAGCTTCCAAAATAGGTTATATGGAAGTACAGGTAGACCTCAACTTACAATCTTTCATTTAGAAAGTTACAATGGCACTGAAAAAAGTTTTTCACACTTATAACAGTAGCAGCATCCCCATTTCATGCGAACAAAATTCGGATACTTGGCAACTGGCTGATATTTATGATAGTTGCATTTCCTGGGGTCACGTGATCAGCTTTTGTGCCTTTCTGACAAGCAAAGTCAATGGGGAAGCCAGATTCACTTTACAATTATGTTACTAAGTTAACAACTGCAGTGATTCTCTTAACAACTGTATCAAGGAAGGTTGTAAAATGGTGCAAAACTCACTTAACAACTTCCTCACTTAGAAACAATAATTTTGGGCTCAATTGTGTTGGTAAGTTGAAGACTACCTGTAATTATCTAACATTAGGTAAAGGTAAAGGTTTCCCTATCCCATCATGTCCAACTCTAGGATGTGGTATTTATCTCCATTTTTTGGCCGAGGGAGCCAGAGTTGTTCGAAGACATTTTCCATAGTCATGTGGTCAGCATGGGTATACACCAAAGGCACATGGAACACTGTTACCTTCTACTAAAGTGGTATCTATTAATCTACTCACATTTTCATGCTTTAAAACTGCTAGGTGGCCAGGAACTCAGGCACTCCATTGCATAGCCCTTGGGTCTCGAACCCGGGTTGTCAACTTTTCAGCTGACAAAGCTCAACATCTTTAACTGTTGAGCCATCTCACCCTCACCCCATTGCGCAGCCCTTGGGTTTTGAACTCAGGTTGTCAGTTTTCCAGCTAACAAGCTCAGTGTCTTTTAACTGCTGAGCCATCATGTCCTCTTTCATCCAACATTGGGAAACATAAAATTAATGAAAACTGGTTAGAATTGATTAATAAGAGTATATTTTCCTATGACAACATGCATTTTACCATGTTTCCATTAGTACTTTCAAATAAAAATATTAAAAATTTTATTTGTCATACCTGTATATCCTGCAAATGTTCACAGTAATTAAAAGCAACATAAACATTTAAATAAAATGTCACTAGGAATTAAGATATAATCATTGTAACATGATAAACATCAAAGAAACATTCAAAGTGGTCATCTTATCATTTAACATAGGCCCTCAAAGTAACTCATTATTCAAGAGTTTCCAGAAGACCAGGATGGACTATTTATCTCATTAAACATATAGCCTGCCTTTTTTCTGGAGCCCTAGCCAATGTGTATCCCTTCATTTAATCCCCAAAAGATCCCTGTGAGGTTTCACTGACAGTTACCCAATGAGTTTTTCTGGCCATGAGTGGACTTGAACCCTAATCTTTCCAGTCCTAATCCTAATGTCTTAATCCGGTAGTTCTCAAACTCTGAAGTACTATAATCCCTAAAATGATAAGGGATCATTTCTGTGACTTCCTCTCAAAATAAAAATCGTGATTTCATGGGTAAGCAGACAAGACTATGCCACTTTCAATCATTTTAATCTATATGTTCCGGGGATTCTTAACATTTGTCACATAACGATTGTAACCTTACACAGGCCAAATGAGGAACTGAGCCAGTTTTTATAGTGCTGCTAAACTGCTTGCACAGGTTTTTTTTTTTTTAAAAAAAATACTGGACCTCCACTGATTGCTTACAATCTCCGCAGGGATCCTGAGTTATCATTTTAGAACTCTTTTCTTAATCTTATAACACCTTCCTTATCATGCTAATGCTCATTTACTGTGATTTATAATATAGCATCTTGTAAACTAGAACTTACTTCATCAACTCACAGAAGAGTTCTGTTGAAATAGAGTTTAACTCACAAATACCACATCCCAGCAAAGCATGTTTTAAAAATACACTACACAATCCTTTCACTGCTTGCTATACATTTGTTTCAAATAAATTGCTGTGGTACAGCCATTTTATTACAGATCAAAATTTATTAATTTAAGTGGTACTATCTTTAAAATAAAATAATTAGCAATTTTTACTGAAAACACAGAAAGTCTATATTAGCAAAATTCAGTCCAGACCACTACATGAATATCTGTGTGCCAGCTGAATTCAAATTAACCCAATTTTTACATGTTAATTAAACCAGCTATTTTCTTCTTATTGTATTTTTGCTCCTTAAATAGACTGGCCTGCAAGTGATTCCCAACAGATCTACTCCAGCAACAATGACGTACTCATTTACTTCTATTATGACCACACAATACAGTAACTGAGTAGTAATTTTTCACAGTCAATTACACATGTGGTTCCTAATGGTTAAAGATGCTGAAATAATGCATGCTACACAGCCATATGTTCTGAGCTCTATACTCCATAAGGCCAGTTGCCTAGGTAACAAGCTTTTTCTGTAGCTTAGCACAACCTTCATTGAATATCATTAGGTTTCATTAAACAGTACATATTAACATGAACTTCAATATACAATTTAAGAATAATTTTGGCGACATAAGCTACAGCTTACCTAACTTAAAAGCCTGACTGAGAAAATCCTAATGACCAGTATTTTAATGATGCAAAACTAAAGAAGAAATTGGCAAATTATAAACCAAGTATAAAGTTCCCTGTAAATCAGATGCTTTATTAGTAATATTCCTTTTAGCAAAAGGGAAAAAAATCTCTTGGTCAAAAGATACTAAGATTGCAAAGAAAAATTTAATAGAAATAAAAGCTAACTATAACAACCATTCGACACTCAGCTGGGTTAGGATACTAATTTTTTTTTGTTGACAGAAAAACTGACTAATATAGATAAAATAGTTATTGTTATCCATTCCAAAGGTTTGTTGCCCAAATCAATTTTCAGTATATAACTATCCCTACCTTTTCCACTATCACTATTGAGGAAATTCTGTTTTGTTTTAAAGCATCTTTTAGTTACATATCTGAAGTAGAAATGACATAATGTTTTATTGCAGAAAAGTGGGCTTTATAGAACTAGAAAATAATATTTCTCTGTCCCCAGTTTTAGAACAGAAATTTCAAATATGGATTTCCATCATGAGATATCTGGATCCCAGGATAGATAGGACGACCAGAAACAAGGGTAAACTTTACAGCTTTTCATGTGGAAAGTAAAGAGAGAATATGCTGCTACAAACTATGGCATAAAGTATAAACAGATTGTGGCTAGCTGAGTAACAGTGGAAGGGAGAAAGTATAAAAAAAGTGTCCAACTGCCTATTCCTATGACAGCACTGTTTTGAGAGCATTAACTCATAGGCAAAACCTTACTCCGTTCAGGACTACTGTGTTTGGACTTAGAAATACCTGTAGTGCCTTAAGAATAGAGGCAGAGGATCATAGGAATATGGAGCTGGAGGACACCTAACTTGGTGAAAAAACCAATTTTTTATACATCAATCTTTCAATTGTCTAAATTGTCATTTAAGTACTATTGGTAGTATTATTCCTAATAATACTATTAATGATCTATTCTTAGATACCCTTGAGAATTTATATAGCATGATGACTCACAGAACATACAGAATGCAAGAATGATTTGTAGGCACTACATTTTCAAATCTACTGAAATTTTTGTGTTTATTAAAGCTCTCATTCAGACTTCTTCAGGAAAAGTCCAGACAATTAAACATCTTCCATCTGATTTATATCAGTCTTCCCCATTCTGATAGAGTTGTAGTATGGTATGGCTAGTTTATAACAATATAACAATACAACAACAATGGAAAGTATGACTATTGTAGGAGTTATAGTCTCAGTGCACTTGGAAAGAAATTAGTTAGGGAAGACTAATATAAATGTGTAGAGAAGATATGCAGTGGCTATATTACAACAAGCAAGGTGAATTTATAAATCATTACTCCCAACTTCAGTACCTGAAAAAAGCTATCAGATGCACAAGTACACAGAAATTTGAAATAGCAGGATAGCATATCATACCATACTATGAGATATAATGGAATCTCTCAGTGCCAGTTTGTTATGTGTAAAATTGAAAACACCGGGGTGAAATCTCAAGCAGCTAAGTACATTTGTGGCAAATTATTCAAAGCCTGTCACTCTTATATCTGTCTCATCCTCAATCACATTTAAAAGTGAAAGTACATTTACAATACAATCTTCTACATGTCAACCCATCAGTAAGTCCCACTAACTACAGTGGGCTTTCTTCTTTATAACTAAGTATTTCAATACTGGCTTAATTGCTCAACTGCTGTTAACATATGTACAACAACAACAAAAACAAGGCATTCGTGTCTGAAAATTATTCTGTTATTTCTCTATACGTGCATACCCATGCCCATTATTCTGCATGTTTAGCAATGCTACTAATTATTCTCATCATTACATTAAAAAAATCAAAAGCTAGAATGGTTCAAGCTACAATCACTGTGTACTCTTAATAGCATAATAGGACACAGGCTAAGCTATGCTTATTATTTAATATTTCAGCACTATATAAACAACTTCTGAAAAATGGTAAATTAGATAAATCAATAATAATGGGAAAAACTGGCATTTCAAAACATTATTTTGAATTGTTTACAATTCCTAAAGATAAAAGCCATATAGCATTTTTAGTTACTTGCTGGAATCTCAGCAATGATTGGCACAATAGTATATTTTATTGGGCAGAATTTAATTATAGTAAAAAAAAATCTTAGAAGAAAACAGTTGGATTTCTAAGAATGCAATTGTAAGAAAACATTTCTTTACAGCTTATCAATGGGAGGTAAAAACAACTTTCCAAAGTCTCCTAACTCCCACCCTGGAAGCAAACTTACCAAAGCTTCAGTTAGCATAGAAACAGTCAGGCAAATACATTCTTGCTCTATACAAAGCTGAATTACCCAAGAAATATTAGAAAATTAGATGATTCCGCATGCATGAAATTGTGATAGCGTTTTCCTGTGCTTTTGTCATATTTTTCCTGTGATTTATTAATTAAGAATATAAAAGGCTGAACTGTTATTTTCATTTTTCCTCTTAGGAGCCGTATTTGTCAATTTATTAAGCACAATCATTGAGAAAGTTTTATTTCTGATTGTGGCACTTTCAGTTAAACTATTTTGTCAGTCAGGTATTTATTAAGGTCACAGACCAAAATTACTGCATTGTAAATGCTATACAACATAGTACATTTCTTTATTCTCTAATATATTTGCCACATTATGTACAAAGCTAGAACAGCTGGTAGCCTCTACCCTTGACAGATATCAAAAAAAGCTAAGCAGGGTGAAACTTGATTTGAATGGAAGACCAGCAGAACACCAAGGCAGTAGGTTAGACGGAAAAGCTAACAACATCACATAGATTAAGATTTTTAAGATAACCTTTATCGTCATTTTTTACTATGGGCACACTGGCACACATTAAAAATGAAATTCTGTTGCCTGCTCTCAAAAGTGTACGCATACATAACACACATATAAACATACGATATACATACATATTTATATACCTACACCCTTACATATAAATGTACATAGGGAACCTTACATAGGGAACCATCGGCAAATCTTTTCTATATAGTTGCCACAAAAACAATTTAGCTATATTTATGCAGGCATTAGAAATTAAATGCAACCTGAGGATTGTTTAGATCTGCAAACCATTTTAATGTCTGTTCTCTTTTTTGTGCACATTATTCAGCGAGAAATCAATCCTTCCTAAAAGCAATGCCTTATGATGGCACATTATTTTATTTTCACATATTGTATCTGTAAATGAAAAGCAAAATATCTTTTCTTTATTCTCTGAACATTCAAATATTAGTATCAAACAAGTAATTTAGATAAATGATGACATACATACCCATCTTTAGTCTGATCTACTACACCTCCCAGCAGTTGGACTGTATTGGGATTGGGCACCCCATCTCCTATTATCTTCAGGAATCGTGTGACAAAATCATTGGGAGACATGTAAAATTCACCATTTTTTTCAACACTTGCATACTGTTAAAATAGAAGAGGGAGAAAATTTGATTCTTAAATTATTAAGTAAGAAAGTAACTTACCTGATTATATGAGATGTAATAATTACAGGCAGATCAGCGTATATGAAACCAAAAAAGAAACCAGACAGATCGGCCAGATATACACAAACACATATAAAAACAACTTTTTTTCTTACTTATTGCTAATTATAATTAGCAATGACAACCAATTGACAATGTGTGGTAAACACGTACTTTTCAAATTGGAATAAAAACCTGCAATTTGAAAAATCTTTGATTTGAAATAAAATCGGAATAACAAAAATTATCATTTTCTTATTACTACAAAATGTGATATTATGCTATAACATCATACAGTAGTACTCTCTGCTACTACTACATTGAATGTGAATTCATAACAGATTCAACATGAAGTTAGTTACAAAAATCCCAATCAAAAAATCAATCAAAACCAAAAATCCAGGTCAATTAAACTCTTAATTCCTAACATAATATTACGTCAATCATATCTGGAAGGTAAATATTAATCATATTCTGCTTAGTCTAGAACTAAGAAAGTTTTTTTTTTTCAGAAAAGAAGCTGGAAAAAAAATTGATTAATGAATTGTTTCTGATCATTCAAACCAGCTTCACTCTGCTTTCCTCCAAATAGATAAATATCATCTGCTAGAAATCTCAGCCATTCAATGCTGGTCATGCCGGATAAGAATTAAAAGGAAAGTTAGATAAAGACCGATCCAAATCTTGGTTTATAAGGCTACCTGAACTGAATATATTTTCTGAATCTTTCATGCTGACAAATCTTTTACTTAATAACACCAACATATGCAAGCAGAACAATTTGTGAAATACGAAATATTTTAACTCTCTCTCATACACACTTAAGAAAACATGTTTGTGCCAATTCATATGCATGTGTACTTAACAGCCATATGTAAAACATTAGTGCTGATGACTGTGACAACATTTTTCAGATTCTCTCTTCTTTTTACTCCAAATGTCCACCTCTTGGGAGTATAAATAGAAAAGAAAGGGAAATGAAAGCTGAATTTTGAAGACTGAAATTATTCCTGAAAGGAAGAAAGCAAAGTGAGCAACAGTAATAAAAATGCCCTCAATATGTTATTCTGGCCTAAACCCAAGAAATCATATATATTATACAGGAAGGGTGGAAGGAACACAATATATTTGGTATTTCATTCTCCTACGGCCATCTAGAGAGTGTGATTTCAAAAAAGGAAAAATGCAAAGAGAAAATAGTAAAAAAAACCATGTGTACCTCTATCTTTTCAAGACAGCATGATTGTAGGTACAGATATGCACTCTTTATGCTTTGTATTAAGGGCTTCATTGAAATAAGACAAAGAGCCAATGGATCAAAGATTAAGGGTTCCTAAAATATACTGCACTACCAAATAAACACTTCAGTACTACATGATATGGCAATAGTTCCTTCTCAAAGTGTTGAATGTGTTCTATAATTTATCAAATGACTGACTAGTTAATAAACTGCCCTGTTTCTTCACTCCCTAACATTGTTAACTGAAAACTTATTTTTGACTTTGCAGACTTAGATTATCACTTTTTTGCTTGTTTGAAATTATATTGTATTTATTTTTCACTTCTTTTTTAAAGTTTGAGCTAGACTTCAATTCTAGCATTCTAGCTCTGAATGCGCTGTAATTGGAAAAATCTTTAAAGCAGATTGGTTAGGAACCATAGCAAAGGTTGCTATCTCAATCCCAGGATTCCAGTTTCTCTACCATATCCCAGTCCCCACATGATAAATCAAATTTCTGTGAAACAAAAAAGAAACACAGGATATATTCAATTAAAAAGAGGGAACTTTTTTATATATAAAAAAAATCAACTGGGCCTGCGTACTTTTTAAATAGTTTTCTGGATCACAGCAATGCTTTTTAGATATTATTGGAACAGGTGGTCCATTTCTTATCACTGCTATGTACTTTTCAAAACTGCATTCAGCAAACAGTCTAATCAATAAAATGTTGATAACGTAAGGAAGTCCATTAAAATGCTAAGTTTACACATACATATTGCAATATTATGAACCTCTTGGGTGTGGGTGAAGACATTTAAATGCAGTTGTAAATAATTTACATAAACATATTTGTCACTACATGTCAACTTGAAAAGATCTGTTTCACAGCAAGCAAAAAAATTCTGAACAGAAAAGGCACATTGCTAATTCATGTAGTATATGTATTTTTGAGATGGCCTGATAACGTTTACCACAATTCTACACAGTACACTATCCATATCAAGTAACAAGCTAGGTATCTATTATAATTCCAAGCAAAATTCAAAGGATCAGATATTGTTTTATATTGCAAATGCCACTGCCTAATTAGTACATCAAGCCAGAATTGTGCCTAACCATCTTTACATCTGCTCATACATGCAACCTGGCTTCCCTCAGAGAGGGAAGAGAGGGCAGAAAGGACATAATTTTCTAGATTTAAGTCATATACAGGCAATTTCTTTCAGGCAATTGTTGGAGAAAGGTAAAAGCAAAACAGAAAAATACAAAACCCAAACATCTAACAACAGTGCACTTTTATAATTTAAGACAAATTCTTTTTTTACTGAGTTTTAAGTAATATTTTAGAAAGAAGTTATTACAGTTTCCTATAATTTACTATTAGCCATTTATGTATCTAATGAAGTTATAAGAAAATATATATTGTAAAAACCACACACACAATTAAAACTAACTTAGAACATGGCAGAAATGTAAAACCACACGCTTGTTTATTGGGTGATACCTTGTCTACTGAAAGTGAACATGCAGTACTTTATAACCAGCACACAGACCAATCGATTCCAATGTACGTAGTCGTTTATAGGAGAATCTTTCTAAACCTAAGGCTTGAAAACTTTTTAACAAGACAGTTATCAAGAAACAAATCAAATAAGTCAGCCATTCTGCACTTCTACATTTCATTTTTTTTTCAAGCTAGGCCCCCTGCTAAGACATTCAATAACAGAAAGCAGCACAAGGTTTCGATGTCCCTCTGCTTCTACCTACTGTGATTTATTCTTGTGTATTTGAAATCCAATCACGTACCCCCACACTACATATAGAAAATGACCTTGAAAATGTCAGCTTGTTCATTTTGACTGAAGTCTAATCTCTTAGGTTATGGTAGGAGAGTTACAAGAAGTAGAGTTACTCTGGAAAATTATCATGACAAAAGAGGGAAGGGGAAAAAAACATCAGTTCTGTTAGTTTGGGAATAAAGACATTCAAAAAAGTGGTTCTGTAGTCAGGTATTTTTCTTCCACTTTGGTAATTATACCTACAGAGAATATGATATTGCACAATAATGCCTAATGGCTTTTTTGGTAAGTTCCTTCAAAATTCACACTGGATAATCACATATTTTAAATACTCAAGCATTAACAAGTTGAAACCTATTTAAGCCTTTGCAGTACTGTGGACCTGCAGTACCTTTTAATTTTATATATTAGATAAAGAATTCCACATTAAAAAATATGCAACTATCAAATTGATTGCTATGTGTTTAACTAACACATGAAATGATGCAAGATGTGCAATTGTAATATTTGTTATTTTGGCTTCTCTCTCTCTCTCTCTCTCTCTCTCTCTCTCTCTCTCTCTCTCTCAATTATTTTTCTTAGTTATTTATAAATAGTGGTTTCCTTAAAAAAAATTCATGATTAAACACCGGCAATGAAAACTTGACAATTTCCACTTTTTTTAAAGCCAATTGCAGTGTAATAGGTTGAAATTTAGCTTTCTATAGTAATAGATAATAATAATAATAATAATAATAATAATAATAATAATAATAATAATAATAATAATAATAATAATAATAATAATAATAAAGTTGGAAGGGACCTTGGAGGTCATCTAGTCCAACCCCCTGCTCAGGCAGGAAACCCTATACCATTTCAGACAAATGGCTGTCCACTCTTCTTAAAAACTTCCAGTGTTGGAGCATTCACCACTTCTGGAGGCAGGTTGTTCCACCGGTTAATTGTTCTAACTGTCAGGAAGTTTCTCCTTAGTTCTAGGTTGCTTCTCTCCTTGATTAGTTTCCCTCCATTGCTTCTTGTCCTGCCTTCAGGCGCTTTGGAAAATAGCTTGACTCCCTCTTCTTTGTAGCAGCCCTTGAGATATTGGAACACTGCTATCATGTCCCCCCTCGTCCTTCTCTTCATTAAACTAGACATACCCAATTGAGAAAAGCCAATTTCATAAAACTATAGTTTAAAATCATTTTGATTCCGCTAATCACAGTTAGGACTGTTCATATATTCAAGGACAAAACAAGTTACAGTTAAATGAACCAACCAGAAACATCTAAATTCGGCCATAGGACTGGTGAATTAGGGACCAGGGCCTTCCTAAGCTTGGGAAACTAGTGCCAAGTAGAAAGAACTATATGCTGTTTTTCACAATATTCAGACTTTACTGGCCTGTATTTTATATGCAAGTAATCTGCTTGTAACCTGAAAAGTCCCTGTTAGTGTTGACAACACAAAACAACACATTGATCAATAATATTACTTGAGGTAATATATGTTTAATGTACATCAAAATCACCCCATTGCTAAATACATGGATCAGAAACCTGAATAGCCCCTGCAGTTTTCTTGGCAAGGGTTTTTGGAAGTGGAAGAGCTGAGGGAGAGGCCCAGCTTGCTTCATGCTAAGGCAGGACCATGGTCTCCTGGTTGCTAGCCTGTGTCTGATCACTACACCACACTGGTTCTCTTATTTCTTTACTATATTTTTAATTGTTCCATTCAATTTCAAGGTAATGAAATCATTAAAAACATAAAGAATAATTACACAAAACTTTAAAAATATTTAAAATGTACAATATATTAACCAGACAGCCCTTTAATTAAAAAGTGTCTATGTCAGAAATGAAATATAATTTATCAATATAAGTTGTACTTAATAATAAAATTAAGGAGCCAGTTGGTCAGATATATTTTTCTCAGGCCTTTTACAGGCAGAACCAGCCCCTTAAATTGGCTCTAAATCAAACAGGAAATCCATAAAGTTTTCTGAAATTTGGGGCTGTAGAATTATCTACAGCTTCATTTTTCAAGGGATGTATCACATAAATGCTATTATGGTAATCTTGAAATAAGATATTAAACCATAGATCTCTGTGGTCAGATATGCATTTCCCAATGTGAAGCATTCTCTCTCATATACACAGACATATATACGCAAATCAACTTTCAATTGATCATTCTTACTAATAAGCTCAGAAGCATTTCCAATTAATGCTGGAAATTAATGTTTAAATTATCAAATTATTAGCATTAATCTTTACAGGATTAATTAATTTATTTTTTTGTTGCTGCATTTATTTCTTTACCAAAGAAAATGCAACAGCAACAAGAAAGACAACACCATGACAAATTATTTAGATTTTAATTATTTAATTATTTAGTTATAAAAACTATTTTCAAGAAAACTGAGAAAATCATAGGAAATAAACATGGCAGGGTTTGAAAATTTAATTGATCATAAAATATATGTTGCATGATAAAACAGGCAAAGTGGAGAGAGACTTTTCCCCATCACTGTGGTGCATGCCGTTTTTCTTTCCAAATCTAAAGAGGGACATTCTTTCACAATTTTGTCAATTGTTTTTAAAAAATAATTTCATTTGCCCATGCTATAGGATAGCAATGTAAAGCAAAGCACTACTTGCAGCAGTAGTACACATTTTTGCACCCTGAGCATTGAATAATAATTAGCATTTATGTAAAGTAACACTGGCACTAGTATCAAATACCATATTTACCCTATTTTTTATTTTTTCCAAAGAAATAGGATGAGTTTTAGCATTAGCTTTTAGCTTTAACCATTGCCACACTTAATCCAAAAATTTAGGAAAGATGGGGAAACATACTTAAAAGAGCTACAAATATAATTCTAATCTACTGATCTTCTAAAGAAATCCTCCCTGTTCTGGATAAGGAAAATTGAATAATCAATTCTATTTGCAGAAGTGGGTGAGTGGAGTAGGGTGGAAGAGACATTTTAATTTCAAAATGCTAACATTTCTCTATATTTATACAATAATCATTCAAGAATGTATTTGATTTCTTGGAGATGTGTTCCTTTTTTATAATGGTATTTAAGTATAGCATGGTAATAATACAATGAATGATTAATGGTTAGAACACTCCAAAAGTTGAATAATAAAGTAAGAGCAAAGAAATAAAAAATTCAAGCTTTAAAGGATAACAATATTTACTTTTAACATACCTTCAAAAATATTGTTTTCAGCTCAGCTGGATCAGCTCTCTTGGTTAGAGCCACCTACAAGTAAATACAATTGTATTAATATGCATGGTCTATGCAAGGGATGTCAAAATGTCATAAAAACAAAAGAAATTCAAACAAAAGAATGCACAATGAAATATAAATGTTCTCAAATAAATTAAGCGGTAGTTTATGTGAAAAATAAATGTGTGCTTAACAATTATTCCATGATTTTGTTGGAAATATTCCACAAAACAATGTAACAAATCTTAAGTGCATAGAAAAATAGGAAGATTTTAGCAAACTCAATCACACTGCTGTATTTCATTTTTATAATCTGATTACTAAATCCTGGGTATATACAAAATATCTAGCAACATAACTAATAAGAGCTATAAAATATTAAATATTTATGCTGAAACTATATTTGCTTTATGATGTTGAAAGGTAGGTGGCAAAAAGCTACGGTGTCAGACTTGTTTAGCACTTGGACAAAAATCATCACAAAACTCCAGGCTTATAGATTGGAGTGGAGAGCAAAACAAACAAACAAACAAACAATCTCAAATATGGCAATGAAAAAGCATTTTCCTGCTTTAAAATGGACATATCCCTCACTTCATATTTGCTACCTTTTATCTTTGTATTTTATGTTTTTACTGATTTGTTGTAATTTCTTTGATTGTTGAGAATTGCCCAGAGTCATTGGCATACAAGTTTAATATATTGTTATTATTGTTGTGGTTGCTGTTGTTAATCTTCAATTTGATTCACAGTCTGGGTCTGATAAAAACTTAACAGTTTAAGTCCTAACCAAGAACCTAAGAGCTGTTAAGATGGCGTCTGAGTACACAGGTAGTTCCTAGTAGGCTGGTTTTTTGCAAAGACAGGATATTCAAGTCTAATAAATTCAAAATTTTCATATATCTGGAGCCCCTTGGGTATTATTATTATTTTCCAAGATGTAGCCAGGAATCAAGCTTCACTCTGGTGCACCTTTAATGTTCATAAGAAATCTTTCATTAAATGGTAAAAACAAAATGAAAGCAAAGAAAAGAAGATCCCATTAAAACTAACTTGACAACAATCGATTTGTTCAAAGCTGAAATGGAATGAATTTCCAGGCTAATTTAAGGATCATAACGAAAACTGAGAAATTGATTTTGGCCAATAGATGGGAGACTTTGGCATTTCATAAAAAAGTATGCTGTTATGCAACTGACATAAGATTTTAGCAAAGTGCATTTTAATATCACCTGATTTCTGTTTATTGTCTTATAACTCCAAATTATTGATCTAAAATCTGAATAACAAAATCCAGTGTTATTGCAGTTCCAACACTGAATTTCTCTTCCTCTTCTGATCCACAGCACATAACAGGCACAAACAGCAACATAAGGACAGATAGCTCATATGGATCCATACCTCATTGATATATATGTATAAATAGGATATTGTCAAGCAATTCTCAATAAAAATTCTTAACTATTGTAGCACAGTATGACAGCTCTGCCAACTGCAGAAAGATAACACTGATTTAATTCATAATCTATTACTTTCTATTTATAGAGAAATTGTACAATGTATATTTAATATAACGTTAGTTTGAATGAAAACTGCCAGTAAATAAATAAAATGTAGTCAAATCTTTAATTTCTTTTTCAAAATTTTAATGAGATTTTTAAAATTTCACATATTCTGTTACTTCAACATGTTTACATGAAATGATCAGCATTATGTTAACTCCAAAATCAATTTTAGAAGCTTTGTCTCTACAAGGTACATCAAGTTTAATTTTTACATAAATAAAAAACAATGATGTCATCTTTTCCTAAAATTGCAGTCGTACTTCTACCCCACATACACAAAAGCAACTTTCTGTCTTCAAATTATTAACTCTTTCAAAATGACAGTTCAAAAAGAGTAACATTTCACTACCACTAACAAATATTATCAAAAGATAATATTTTTCTACTTCAAATTATTTTGCTAAAATAAACATCTGAATTGTTTATATATGCAAATATGGCCTCTTCTATTGAAATAATAATAGTCAAGTCATTTTTAGAGGATAGATTTTGTAACTTTGCATATGCATGCATCGTATAGGTGAATACATCACCATAGAAGAAACATAAGCAATGGCCCTTGTAGATAACCCTCTAAATTTTACATTATTCATTCACTTTAGCCTTTGCCTCTAATAAGAACTATGTTACCACACAATAAGAAACATATTGGCCTTAAGAACAAAGCACATAGTTTTCATCTACTAACTGAATGCTAGCTATTTGGGGATCAATGATATTTGGCAGTTTTTCCCTTCCAAAATTCACTAAAATGACCCAAGCAATTGTGGGGTAGGTAGCCTGAAAATGTGTATTATCTAAGTGTACATGCTGTCCTAAGTGTCATAATCTTGTGCTAAGACAGTTATTTGCTCAAGAGCCCATTCAAAAGGCATTGTGCTCTCTGTGGCAGAAGAGATCTAAATTCAACGAATTCTGCAACAACTGTACAAAATAACCCTCACCACTATCACTAGAAAAGATTTGTTACCTATCCCCTCCCTATTCTCACTTTATTACCTATAAAAGGATTACCCAATATAGTTCCAAATCCAATATTCTGTTAAACATTCACAGTTTAGCACAAATGTAATATTCCCACTATGCACACATTTCGGTGTTAATACCTACAGGAAGTTGCAATAGAAGAGAACTAATCATTGGATAATATCTGAAAAATAACTTAATAGCCTGGTTGCAATAATGTGTGTGAGTGAGTGAGCGAGTGAATGAACTGTAAATGAAATATATTTCCAGGAAAGTGAAAATTATATTACTATGCTGTGTTGAACTATAATATAGTTCTATAATATAACTATAATATTTCTTTCAATTTCAATCAGAGAACATATTCATGTGTAATACTGCTGCAGTGTTCTGTTTTTGCAGGGAAAGACAAAAGCTGTAATTAGATCAGTGGTGAACAACCTGTGGAATTAGGCCACAGAAGATACCCGTATGTAGATAAGGTCAAGCAAGGCAGAACCTCGGACAGCTCCCAGTGAAGATTCTGTAATAGAGGTTGTTATGTAGAGATGCAAACATCTAACTACATCATTTCTCAGGCAACTCTTTCCAGATCACAGGTTACATGAAGCTTCTAACACAATCCTCACAATCCAAGCTGTGCAGTTTTGTTCCTGTCAAAGTTCTGATTCAGAAGGGAAGGGAGATTTATTTGGGGAAGAAAACATCTACATAGTTAATAAAAGAAACTTCCCCACTCATAGATGAGACAGAGGATCCTGGAATGGGGGAGTTCCTGATGAAGAAGAAGAAAAGAAAATGCCCCCTCCCGTCCTTCTCTCCAGTCAGAAATAAAAATAGAAAGGGAGAAAATTTCATTAGTTCTTGCTAGTGAGGAAATGAAAGCCCTCTAGCCATCTTGATTAGAAGGAGATAGGAAAAAAGCAAATGAGTCCACCAGAGTCAAAGAAAAGATAAAACAGAAAATAAGTTGACATGAGCAATAAGATTGGTAAGGTAGGAAATATCAATTCCTATGCTTGAGAATTATTCCATCAACATAGAAAACGTAGGAGGGATGCTCTCTGAGCTTGGTTGTTTTATTGCAGACCTTTCATTACTAGCATGGATGATGTTACCTAGTTTAGGTAATGAAACGTCTGCAAGAAAACAACCAAGCTCAGTGAGCACCAAGGACCCTTCATTTCAATCTTGAGCTATAAATATTCTCCTTTATAGATCAAGTTGTCAAGCTGTCAAGAGAATTTGTTGTATTTCTTGATTATATAATTTAGAAGAAACAGCCACAAGTCTATTTAAACCCTGAACCTCTATAAAGGGTTTGATTTTATGCACTGCAGTAGGAAAGTCTCTCTTTTTTCATATATAGCTATGTTCTTGCTTGTATTACAGACACTAATCTTGTCAAATCATATTTGTGAGTTCTTCTGCCAAGAAGCAAGTTTCTGAATATTAGGTTACATTCTGGAGAACTGATTCACAGCCATGCCTGGTGTGACACTTGATATTAAAGTGAAAAAAATAATATTTTCATCTGACACACAACCAAAGTTTTAAGACAGTCAGTAAGTCTGGGATAACACAACATCAGGCATGACTTGGTTTTACCATCATTTATATAATAAGGCTTACTTAGCAGAGTCTGTATATGTTAATTTATAAACCATAGTTTTCAAATCACAATGGCTAGATTCCTGCATGCAATACTTCAAAACCTAAATAAGATATATTACAACTTTCTCCAAGCTGGCTACCCTTTGGATGCATATTTGCCACTTTCTGGAATTCCATAGCAAGATGGATTTCAATATAAAATCCATGAATTTGAAGATGTATCCAGGATGAGGAAAGACAACTTAAGGCGATGTATGTATCTGATCAAGAATAGGTTCAAACGATTTTCAATTTATTGTTAACATGTTTATTACTCATTGTATATTGTATACTCATTGCACTAACATACATGGTATGTTATATTGTAAACCACCCAGAATTGCTGTATCAGAAAATGGGCATCATAGAAATTAAATTAATAAATAAGCAATAAACAAAATAAAAATCTCATGGAGTACAAAAACTATTATTCTGGCATTAATCAGCTTAGTTACTTACAGGAAGGGATCAGAAGAGAAAATATAAGGAAAGAAGGTTAAACAGAAAGAGAGAGACTGTACAGATCTACGTGGCTGAAAACAAATGTCTTTTGCCTAAAAATGCCATGCAGTCTATATAAAATAGATTCAATGAGAAAAGTTATAAGACATTTCACTACATATATATTGATAACCAATATACAGTACGTACTTCTTTTTATCTAAATCACAATACTTGAGGTGCATTGTAAGTTCCCAGGCAACAAATCATTAGTCTTGTCATGCGTCTACACTCAGGACATCGCAGCAGCAAAAGGACTTAAATGTAGTACTGAAATCCAGAAGAGTAGCATTTGCCAGGCGTTTCCAGGAAATATTAACACATTCAACTGACTCTGGAAGAAGATAGCAATAACTAACCCTAACCAAATATCACCCCATCAGGATCTAAATCAGATGCAAGGGTTTACTGATTGTCTAGCTTGGAGAGAGAAAAAAGAATGGTCATACACTTGGCAGGACAAAATGTGTTACCAGCTGTAAAAGCGTGCAAATTAGATGACCTCTGAGGTTTCTTTTAATTAGCCGTATAAGTACATGTTTACTTGTATATTATTATCCTTCATGGAGTATGCATGTATTTGGTGCCTGAATTTTATAAGCAAACGGGGCGTTGTCTTACCTGAACGCCTTTTCTCAGCATGATGATGGAGAATCCACAAATGGGTTAACTTCATTCTCCTGCCCAATGAGACTAAGTCAAACGATTGCCACGCCTCCTGCTGGGCCGGATCCTGACCCAGTTTACAACGAAGGCGAAAGCACAGAAACTGTAGTTGGACGCGTTGGCTCCTCCTGCCCCCTACACAGGACCTGACAGCCCTTTGAGGGGGATGGGGGTGGATTCTCCATCCTCATGCTGAGAAAAGGCGTTCAGGTAAGACAACGCCCCTTCTCCAGCATGAGGATGGAGAATCCACAAATGGGACATACCAAAGCCATCTGTCCCTATGGGAGGGAACCAGTCTGGGCCTGTGTCCCGGTCGATGGCACCACCTGTTGCAAAATCCGTCGGCCAAAGGAGACGTCTGTGGAGGCATATTTGTCCATCTTGTAGTGCCTTATAAAAGGAGAAGGCGAAGACCAAGTCGCCGCTCTACAGATTTCAGCGATGGAGTAGCCCAAGCTGCCGATGTTGCGGCGCTACGCGTGGAATGAGCCGTGATGCGGCCAGGTGCGATGCAAGCTTTGATCCATCTGCCGATTGTTGAGGCAGACACTTTCTGCCCCATGGAAGAGGGTTGGAAAGAAATAAAGAGCGCCTCCGACTGTCGAAAAGTGGATGTCCGCTTGATGTAATGTCTTAGCGCTCTGCGAACATCCAAGGTGTGCCACTTACATTCCAAATCGTGGGACGGGTTGGGACAAAAGTTAGGGAGGACCACCTCCTGGGCCCTGTGGAACAAGGTGTTAACCTTGGGAACAAATGATGGGTCTAGGCGAAGGATCACCCTGTCGTTATGAAAGGTGCACAGATCTTCCCTTACCGAGAGAGCCGCCAGTTCCGAGATGTGCCTGGCCGAAGTTACGGCTACCAGGAAGGCGACTTTCATAGACAAGAGGCGGAGTGTGCATGCCCTGATGGGTTCAAACGGGTCTGATGTAAGGGCCTGTAGGACCTTTGGTAGCTCCCAAGAGGGATAACGGTGTACCACTGGTGGTCTGGTATTGGTCGCCCCTTTGATAAAGGAATGCACCATAGGATGCTGGGACAGAGGGGTCAAATTGTCGCATTGCAATACTCTTGACAGAGCTGCGACCTGACTACGGATGGTGCTAGGCGATAGGCCCTTGTCCAATCCATCCATCAGGTACTCCAAGACCTTCGGGATGGTGAGTGAGGAGAAATCCAACTGACTTTTAGCACACCAGAGACTAAAATTTCTCCAGGTGGAATCATATATCCTATTCGTGGAGGGGCGCCTGGAGGCTTGAATCATCGCTATAACCCTCGTTGAATAGGATCCCATTGTTAGCAGTTGCCGCTCAAGTGCCAGGCGGCTAGCTGAAGCCACTGAGGGTCTGGGCTCCCTGACTCAGGGCAATGCGGTTGGGAGGGATTCTCCACGGGGGAGAGATGGAAAGATCCACGAGGTCTGCAAACCAAGGACGTCTGGGCCAGTATGGGGCAATCAGAATTACTTCCGCCTGTTCCAGCAGAACCTTGCGTATGACCGCCTGGATCAGAGGAAGAGGAGGGAAGGCATAAAGCCAGCCGTTCCCTGGGCCAAGGGCTGCGGAGCGCATCCACCCTCTCCACTCCCCGGGAAGGGAACCGAGAGAAGAACCTTGGGAGCTGAGCATTCAGCGGCGAGGCGAACAGGTCTATTATCGGTTGTCCGAATCTGATTGAGACCTCCCTGAAAATGGAGGGATCCAGGCGCCACTCGGAGTGATCCACCGTTGACCTGCTTAAGGAGTCCGCCTGCCGGTTCGCTTCTCCCGAGATGTGTTCTGCCCTGAGGGAGGAGAGGTTGGACTCTGCCCAAGATGTTAGTAGCTGAGCCTCGGCCATGAGATGTCTGAACCGAGTGCCCCCATCGATTTATGTGGGCCTTGGCTGCGACATTGTCCATAAGAACCAGGACGTGTTGCCCTGCTACACTGCTCCTGAAATGCCGGAGGGCAAGATGTATGGCCCTGAGTTCCAACCAGTTTATGTTGTGCTGCAGGTCCGATGGAGACCACCGGCCCTGAGCCAACTGAGACTGGAGATGAGCTCCCCAACCAAAGAGGCTGGCCTCTGTGGTTAGAGTGATCCGAAGCGGTTCCTTGAATAAGGACCCCTTTGTCAGTGCCGGAGATATCCACCAGCGAAGGGAGTTCAGCACCTGAGGAGGGACCCTGACTTTCTGGGTGGAGGAGCTCGTACCTAGCCTCTGGGATGGTAGTAGGAACCATTGCAGGTGCCTGGAGTGCAACCTGGACCATGGGACAATGGCCATGCATGAAACCATCTTGCCTAGCAGTTGGGAGAGTGTGGCTAGGGAAACTACCCGATCGTTTTGAATCTGGAATACCAGAGACCGAATGCTGTCCTGCCGTTCCTACGACAGGTAGACCATGCACTGCATCGTGTCTATGATCGCCCCCAGGTGCAATAGACGGGTGGATGGAACAGTGTGGCTCTTTGGGAAATTTATGGAAAACCCGTGGGCCTGTAGAACCCCAATAGTGTGGTTGAGATCCCATTGAGCTGCCTGGACGGACGAGGACTGAATCAGAATGCAGTCCAGGTAACACTGTATTCGCACCGGGATTAGCCTTAGGTGGGCCGTCAGCGCCGCCAAGAGTTTCGTGAACACTCTTGGGGCGGAGGAAAGGCCGAATGGCAGGGCTCTGTATTGAAAATGGTGCCCGGCAAAACAAAATCTGAGGAACCTGTGATGGCTGGGAATAATGGCGACATGCAAGTAGGCCTCCGTGAGGTCTATGGATGTCAAGAGGTCGCCCCGCCTGATGCTGGCCAGGATGGACTGGAGCGTCTACATCTTGAACCTCTCGTACTTGAGATGGGAATTCAGACCTTTGAGGTCTAGAATGGCTCTCCATCCTCCTGAGGTTTTGGGTACCACAAAGAGGATGGAGTAGAATCCCAGCCCGCTTTGCCCAGTGGGGACTGGTTCTATGGCCCTAATGTCTAGAAGATGACAAATGGCCTGCTGCATGAGTCTCTTCTTGTCCAGTCGCCGCGGCGTTGGACAAGATATGAAGCGACCCGGGGGTGTGGAGAGGAAGGTTAGAGAGATACCCTCTCTGATAGTTCGGAGCACCCAAGAGTCTGTTGTGGTGCTCTCCCATTGACTTGCGAATAGAGAAAGTCTGCCTCCTATGGGGACCTTGTCCCTGGAGTCATTTAGTCCTTCTGAACAGACGACCTCCGCCCCCTCGAAAGGGCCGCTTACTTTGGACCTGTTATTTGGGTCTGGGGCCGGGGCGCTCCCATGATCGGTCGGGTCTGGAAGGAAAGGGCCGAGCATGCGGAGCCCATTCTGGGCTTGTGTTTGCACGAAAAGGCGCCCTTCGATAGACTGAAGTAGGTCGTCTGTCCCCACGTTTGTTAAGGTGGGAAAGGACTTTGCGCTTGTCCCGGTTCTCCACCAGATATGGAGTAAGGGACTTGCCAAACAACTGTCCACCAGTGTAAGGGGCGGTAGCCAGGCGCCACTTTGACTTTTGGTCCGCCCTCCACTGTTTCAGCCACAACAGTCTGCGGACAGCCACATTGTAGCCCATGGCTCGCGAAGAAAATCTGGCTGTGTGCGTCCGCCATGAACTTGGATGTAGCCAGCAACTTACCCAGGGTCTGGTGGACTCGTACCTGGTCCTGGGGTATCATGGCTTGGAGTTCACGCAGCCACATTATGGAGGTCCTGGCAAAAAAGGAAGTAACCGTCGATGCCTTCACTGACCACGCCGAGGCTTGGTGAGACCTGCAAAGGGAGAACTCGGACTTTCTGTCCTCTGACCTTAGAGTCTCAGCCATGTCACCGGAGATGGTGGAGAAACCAGAGGTGTAATGGCCTCATCCACCACAGGTACCTCAAGTAAGTCAGACAGAGAGGAGGCTACATTAAATAGTCTCTTGTCTGAAGTAGTCAGTGAGGGCGGTGCACCCAGAGCTGACCATTGCTTTTTGATTGTATTGAGGAAAAGAGGAGGGCAAGGAATCTGCTTCTGAGATACAGAAGGTTCCATGAATAAGGGATTTGAGACCTGATTAGTAGAGGGAGGTGGGACCTCTTGTGCAGGCTCAATGTTTGCCGAGGCTGTTGCCTTATTTAAAAGGGATTTAAATAATGATGGGTCAAACAATCCAACAAACGGAGTAGGATTAGGTGCTGTTTCCTCATCCTCAGAGAGGTGTATCTCACCCGGCTCGTATTCCTCTGGATAAGTATCTATATCCTTGGAGGAATGGTCAGAGATGGTGGAATCGGCGTAATTTGCCGGCTCTGACGGGTAGTAGGTTGGAATAACAGGTGTGGCGGATTCGGCTCTGGGTCTGTGGAGAGCTGAAGCCAAGCCTTGGGAGACAGCCTGGGCTATTAAGGCCTGGAATTGTTCTGGTGAGAACTCCTGAGGGACCACTGAGCGGATTCCCGCTGCAGTAGGTGTGAACGTGGCCTCAGGTGCAGGCCGTGCGTTGGGCAGCTGAGCTGACCATTGAGGGCACGCTGGCTTGTTCAGCATTTCTTGCCCCTGAGCGGCCTCAGCTCCGGGAGACCATGCCCTCTGGAATGGAGGGACAGAAGGAGCGATGTGAGGGTCGAACGGAGTCCCCACAGTCGAGGCAGAAACAGCTGGGACTACAATGTCTGTCTGCTGCTGTTGTTGGGCTCTGGAAAACTGCCTCTCCAAGGCCAGATGCCGCCTGTTGGCCTCCTCAGCCACTTTGGAAGGAGCCTTGTTGGAAATAGCCTTGGCCTTGGCCTTCAGCTTGCCTGCTGCCTCCAGTTTTGAGGACTTGTGCCTCTTTTTGGCTGGAGAGGATGGACCACCATGGGTGGTCAAAGGAGTCGAGTTGTCTGCCATCACTGATGAAATCTCTCAGCAGAAGCCGGAGGAATGCAGACAGTATGAGAGAGCTCTGGGGTGGCTGTTGCCCAGGAACCGGCGAGGCCGTTATGGCTCTGATTAGTGGTGGCCACTGGACCAGAATTTGGCCACGCGCACACCCGGGAGCTACCAGCGAGGCTGGTCACTGCTCCGACAATTGTTGCCGCTCAAGCACCACTGAGGCAAATTGCTTGGCCTGCCTGAGGCAGAAAATGGCGTCAGTTGTAATGATGAGGCAATTCAAAATGGCGACCGGGGCAATTGGAGCCTTGCAAGGTAGGCCCGGTTGCCAAGGAAATGACCCGTTTGATTCTGCCTGGGCCAGTGCTCCAGAAGCTGTAGGTCTGACCTACACTTGCTTCGCAAGCCGAATGACAGTGGCAGAAGGAGAATTTCTCTCTAAAGGAGCTTTTCAAAAGGCCAGGAAACTGTTGCGGCGGCCAAAATGGTGGCCGCAACGAACCCGCCAAATCTGCAGCGCGCCTGTAAGGCCCAGCCGCTTCAAAACGTCTCAGCAGAGGCAAGGAGAAAAGGAGCAGTCCCCCAGAAGTCTCAGAGCTCTGTACCGAGCTCGTAGCGGCGCGCTCCAGGCAGCGAGAAAAAAACTTTTTTTGTTTTAAAGCTTCGGCCGCGCTGAGAACCAGCGGCGTCCCCCTGCAGAGCCCACGGCTCAGCTGATCGTCGGGAGACGATCGCGGCGGCTCTGTCAGTCTCGTAGCACTCAAGGGCTCGCAACGGTCAAGGAAGCTGAAGAGATTAAATTACATAGGCTTTGGCTGCGCTGCAGGCAAGCGGCGGCCCCCTGCAGAGCCCGGTGCCCAGCTGATCATCGGGAGACGGTCGCGGCTTTTCTGGCTGTCAGATAGACTTGACAGCTCAGAAAGCTAACAAATAAAAAATGCTGCAAATACAGCAAGGACAGAAAATCCACAAATGGGGATACAACCTGCCTGTAGCAATGAGGAGCCAAACGAAAAGCGTCCTGATGGGCTAGAGACTAAGTCGTAAACTGGGTCAGGATCCGGCCCAGCAGGAGGCATGGCAATCGTTTGACTTAGTCTCATTGGGCAGGAGGATGAAGTTAACCCATTTGTGGATTCTCCATCCTCATGCTGGAGAAAAGGCAGTTTCCTTTCCTCAAGTCACTTACAATCTAACATCTGTTAGTGTATAAGGCAATAGGAGAAAGGAAGAGTAGATATTTATTAACATAATAGATATTTATTAACATATGTACTGATGATTTATTTCCACAAAATAGAGCAAGACAGAATTCACTTGATTATGAACAGTTTTATATGTCATATGATTGTCTGGATCACAAATTAAAAACAAAAGCAAACCAAAAAATGCATGTTAAGGAAATCCCTTTATAAACTGCCTGGGAGATTTAAATTAAAATTGGAAACCTTCCAATTGACTTATTGATGTTAAGTCATATTGTTCTTCTCCCCCACATCTTCCACAATAATTGTAGCATAATAACCTAAAAATCCATACTCTTTCCATATCTATTATTTTTTTAAGAAAATAAAAAGTTCAGCCTTGAACTGATGAAACACATGACAAAGAATCCATTAGTCATGCTGCTACTCTGGTTAGAAAACACACCAGAAAGAAAGAAAGAAAATCTACTTTTTAGTTGCTGGTGACAGTTTTATTCCCTAAATATCAAAAAGATCTAAAAATGTTAAACAGCTTAAAAGAGAATTGTGTATTCTATGAACGTCTTGAAAGGGGGGCTTTGCAACGCACAAGAGTTAAGGAAGCTTTCATTCAATCATTAAGACAGAGTTCCTGGCTCTCTTCACATCAGATGCATGTATATTCTCCTGCTATGTTAAAGAGCAGATCGTCATTGGCAATTTCACCAACTGTAAATATGTTTTAGTTTTTTTAAAAAAACAAGTGCACTTTGTTATTCTGCAAAATATAATTGGCAAAGGCATTCAGAGTGATGCATTGGCTATTGCTTGATTTGCAACTCATAATATTTATCTGGCCTTCAAGATCATTTGTAAAAGTATTAACCTACATTTGGATTAATTTTTCCCAATCTGACATATTTCAGATATTTGGGAAATAAAATTCTCATAATTCGTCCCCTGGTTGCTGACTACGTATTCTGGAAACTGAAGATCTAACTGAAATAAAAAGGCTGGGAATTCTGGAATTTCATGCCATTGAAAGAAAGATGCTCAAGAAATATAAACAGTTTGATATAAGAAAACTTCCTTTGCTCTACATAACTTCTAGAACAGAAATGCACCATTTTTTTATAACAAACATTGCAGGTGATCTTTGACAGTTGTGTCAGGCTGGAGCAGTATTCCAATAAGAAACAGAACCACGGCAAAGACATGGACAAAGACATAGAGTTAAAACAAAAATGAAATATGATTGTGTTTCTGAAACAATAATTACCAGAAATTATAAAAACATATGAAAAATGATTAAAAGAAAAGATACTAAACCTTGTTTTTGCAACTAATAGCAATCTAACTTCAAGTCAAAATACTATCATTCTTTAAGGAATTTTATAATACTATATTAGGATCATTCAAGCCTTGTAAAATATATATTGGTTTCTATCATCATAGATTAAGTTCAAAGTACTATAACACTGAAGTACATTTTGAATAAAGATATTGTAGCATTGAAATGGAATGAAGGGGTTTTTATGCTCTGGGGTAGGGTTTTTGTAGATCTTTATTTATAAAGATCTAAAACCCCAGGAATTGCAGGAATTAAGCAAAGAAAATGTTACATATGCAACTTTCCTGTCCACTTCAAACATCTAAATGCTTCTGAAGAGGACAAAGGCGGAATTTTCAAATCATTTCAAGAGCTTAATGTAAGAGAGAAGCATACTTTGAAAAAAACATTCACATACTTCCTAATGTCTGGTAGGAGTTCAGAATGGAAGGAAAATCTACTATACACATAGCTTACAGTGTGGCAGTATTAACCAACAGAAAAATATATTCAGCTTATTTACTAATATCACAATTCAGTCTTGCCACCAATTGCCTGTGTATTTCACCACAATGATGCAATCTGAATAAAACATGCAAAAGATCCTTGTTGAAATAATTTTTCATCAATAATTTGTTAACATGAATCAAATCCTATACATAAAAGGGCCTTAATAATCACTGTAAAACAGAATATAATAAAAATAAGCAATAGATAAATGCATTTTTATAACTGGACATCTTAAAAGAAAACTATCTACATATCTATTCATTATTATATGATTTATATGGCTATCTAACCGAGAAACTGTGACTATGGGAGACCAATATAGGGTTAAAACAAAACAGCTATTAAATATATATATAAAAAAACCAATCAAGGCCAGATTACAACATATTTACTAGATAGGGTCATTCAATATCTTAGTTCAATGCCTACATGAGTTCAGCTAGATCAGGGTCATTTGAATTACAGAGATGCGTTCTTCTAAATGGTAAGCCTGAGACAGAGAGGCTTACCTCCTGTGACCCAATCACTAACATTGTTTCACCCAGCAATGCAACTCTGCATCAGAGCCCACAGTGATCAGATCGTGGTAAAGGACTGCTGGTAAAATTCCCCAGCTCCAGATCACATCAATTTAATTTATACTTGCATCTATCCTACTCATGTGTCTTCTACACATCAATAACCAAGTTGTTGTTGTTAAGTTGCGAAGTCGTGTCCGACCCATCGCGACCCCATGGACAATGTTCCTCCAGGTCTTCCTGTCCCTTACCATCTTCTGGAGTCCATTTAAGCTCACTCCTACTGCTTCAGTGACTCCATCCAGCCACCTCATTCTCTGTCGTCCCCTTCTTCTATTGCCCTCAATCTTTCCCAGCATTAGGCTCTTCTCCAGTGAGTCCTTCCTTATCATTAGGTGGCCAAAGTATTTGAGTTTCAACTTCAGGATCTGGCCTTCTAAAGAGCAGTCGGGGTTGATCTCTTCTAAGACTGACCGGTTTGAACACCTTGCAGTCCAAGGGACTCGCAGGAGTCTTCTCCAGCACCATAGTTCAAAGGCCTCAATTCTTTGGCGCTCAGCCTTTCTTATGGTCCAACTTTCACAGCCATACATTGCAACTGGGAGAACCATGGCCTTGACTATACGCACTTTAGTTGGCAGGGTGATGTCTCTGCTTTTTAGTATGCTGTCTAGATTTGCCATAGCTTTCCTCCCCAGGAGCAAGCGTCTTTTAATTTCTTGGCTGCAGTCCCCATCTGCGGTGATCTTGGAGCCCAGGAAAATAAAATCTGTCCTACTCCATTCTTCCTATTTGCAGGAATTGAGAGGGGGCGATGCCTGATCTTGGTTTTAATGTTGAGTTTCAAGCAACTTTTTGCACTCTCCTTTCACCCGATCAAGAGGCTCTTTAGTTCCTCTTCACTTTCTGCCAGTAGAGTGGATCATCTGCATATCTAGGTGTTTGATATTTCTCCCGGCAATCTTAATTCCAACTTTTGATTCATCTAGCCCTGCCTTTCTCATGATGTGCTCTGCATATAAGTTAAATAGGCAGGGCGACAGAAATACAGCCTTGCCGACTCCTTTCCCAATTTTGAACCAATCAGTGGTTCCGTGTCCAGTTCTCACTGTTGCTTCTTGACCCGCATATAGGTTTCTCAAGAGACAAATAAGATGGTCTGGTACTCCCATCTCTTTAAGAACTTGCCACAATTTGTTGTGATCCACACAATCAAAGGCTTTAGCATAATAACCAAGTAGCTGTGAACAAATCCATGAGCATCAATGAAAAACTGTGGTAAGAAGAAAAAGGGTTCAAGACAGAGGATAGGTATCAATAAATTGTTGCTTAAATTTCATTCATGCATTCCAACCGAATATGAAATAAACATAGAAATTACAGAGAAAATGGGACTTATGAGGACATGGTAAACTAAAGATATAGTGAAGATATAGCTGAAATTGCTGGCTGGATGCAGCACCTGTGAAATCTCTCCAGGTAAAAAAGAGATTGTGAAAGTGCCCAAACATAGTCTGGGCAGAGGTTCTTCATGAGTAGGTGGCAGGATTGTGATTTTTTTTCAATAATTTTATCAGGGATTATATTATACAAATAATACTTATACGATTTCACAAAAGTTAAATTAAAGAAAATAGAAAATGAAAAAGTACAGAAAAAGAAAAAGATAATAGAACTCTTATTTCCATCTCCTTCTTGTAAACTGAGATTTTTCATTTGTGTAAATCAGTGCCAGAGGCATAATGTAGCCTCTGAAGATATAAGATTTGACCAATTGTCATTTCTAAGTCACTTTGGAATTAATTTTTTATTGTTTTTTTAAATATTGAAAACCTCCAGAACATCAAGTTTCATGATATTCACTGGGTGATTTTTTTTCAATCCTTTACAAAAGGAGATTTATGTACAAGTTTTCAAAATTAACAAAATGTTGATTAAAGTGTTGATTTTATAAATTTATAAACAAACTAAGCATCCAGTTGGATTTAATAAAATTAAAGCATATCATTGTCTTTCACAATTATGATAGTGAGATAAAAGAAAACATGATTAATTAAACTGTATTTTGTTTGTTGTTTTCTGTGGTCCGGTTGACAGTGTTTCCAAGCCTTGCCTTACAGGCAAATGAATTTCTGCATGCATGATTACTGGTATGATTTCTTATAGGCAAATATGTAGCCTTTCTCTAGAACTAAGCTACTCTTAAAAAAAACTCTATTTCATTTTCCCACTCTCCCAACTCTAGAATATCCTAGTTATACAACAGAATAATTTGCAAACTTTCAGTTGGTAGGTTTAAACCATCATCAAGGCTCAAGAAAGGATATTCCCAAAGTAATGATGAACTAGATGTTCCAAGTATCGAACATGTACAATGTGTTATTTAATACCAGATATTGAATAAAAGTATAAATTGTAAAATAAGAATATAAATTATTAATAGCAATATCCCTAAAAATGCTCAATGAAATCTTAAGATTGGATTGTCCTAAGAGAGAAAGATTAGGGTGAATAAAACTTAATAATTACAAATACATATAGTAAATCTACTCCCAGCAATGGCTACTAGAACATCCAGTTATTTTCAGGTTTTATTTCTTTCTTTTAAAAAAAAATCAACAGAAAAATATAATTGATATCAACAAAAGACTAATTCACAATCACTAAAAGTTACCTCTCTAATTGACATTCACTGGCAGGCTGCCTTATTTAAAAAGTGAAGTGACAGACAGGCTGACTTAATGTCGATGACAAAAAAGACTACTTTAATGGAAATGTGAAAATCATTCAAAATTCAATGCATCTCCACTGTAAAACTCTAATCAGATTTAGACTATGTGATGTGATGGGGCTACGAAGGCAATTTCTACTTATGGGGATAACTTCTAATTGCTTTCAGATATTCTGCCACGCTTGAATATTGCTACTGAAATCTTAGTGCTGAAAGGCAACATGCACTGCAAATAACAATGAAGTACTAAAAGGGAATGCAGAGAAAAATAAGAGGTAACCAGCCTTAGTAAAGAATCTCACGTGTACTAGCTTATCTTGCAAGATAAATATAAACATAAAGAAGAGATATTCCATTAACTTAGTATTAACCAGGGATAAGAAATCTATCCATGGCACCTATCATAATAGTTTTTCCTATCCCTCGCTTGTATCCCAGTTATTTTACAACACTTGGCCAGTACAAATTGTATTCTAAAAATAAAGAAAGAAAAACCAAGTGTGAGGCTTTGCTTCCATCATCTCTTCAGCTTAAAAAAAAAATACAAATCACATGCACTGAAAAATAGATTTGTCTAGAGCAGGCATGTCAAACTCGTGCCGTCATATGATGTTGCACGACGTATCGCAACTTTTTCCCCATTGCCGGCAATGGGGTAGGCGCTGTTTCGTGACGCATCCGGCCCGCAGGCCGGCAGTTTGACATGCCTGGTCTAGAGGAAATGTTGCAACTGGAACAACTTTTTTGCCTTTTGGTAGGTTTTCTATGATTTCTATGATTTGCTACTTAACCACTAGTCTGGATTTGTACAATTCAAGAAACCACAATGCAGATAAACTAATATAATTCAAACCATAATTATAAGCTACATCAAAACTCTCTGCCTTTAGAACGAATGACTGTACTCAGATTAAACAACATGCTAACCAGAGACAAAGATCCTGCTTTAGACCTTTCTACTCCAGTCAGCAGGGCCAGAGACAACAGACTGTGAAAGCTGCAGTCTATAATAGGGGTCCCCAATCCCCAGTCCGTGGCATGCCAGCAACCGGTCTGCACAAACAAGCAAAGCCCCATCCACGAGATGCAGGCAGCACAAAAAACCACATCCACTCCAGTTCACGGAAAAAACTCTTTCCACGTAACTGGTCCCTGGTGCCCAAAAGGTTGGGGGCCTTTGGTCTATAATATTTAGAGGAATAAGGCTAGGTACCACAGTATCAAATTAAGGCTGAGCAATATTCAGGATTCAGAACACATGGGATATGTATCTTTTTTGTGGCTTCTCTGTGAGCATACTTTCCTGTCATACTGATACTTGGGGGGGGGAATTGGAGTGTAATCTCCAATTTATTCCTCAAAACTTCAACCTCACCCGTGTGAGCTATGGCCTCACCTGTTATGGCTTAGTATATTGTATCAATGGAATCTATCACATGATAGATTCTATGGTTGCAAATTTCTTCAAGAAATATGTTTTTTTGTCTCACAAATAAAACACCTTACAAAGGACAATTTATTTTGAACAAAAAGTACTGAACTTTGTATTCTGAGAAGTTATGCACCATTTGAAGAATGAAGTTATAGGAATAACTTCTTTATCTTTCTTATCTTTGTTCTAGTAGAAATTAGCAATGTTATCAAATGTCTCTAAGCAGATATTTTTCAAAGATGATAAATCAGATTAAGATTTAAAGCAACAGTGCTCATGCACTTTTATATACTTTTTTCTCTTTGATACATCTTCTCCAAAGGCATCATTTTTATATAATAGCCATATAATGCTATAAATGCTATTTATCTGTTATTTTAAAAAGAAAAAAGAAAATGTCTGTGGCCTAATTCTTATGAGCAATTGTACTTCACTGCCACTTAAGAAGGCCAAGGCAACATTTCTGATACAATCTGTGATTCTGTTGTAGGTTTCTAAAACTGTGAAATTATTTTAAAATACAATAGCTTACTTTTTATTATTTTATTATTTTAACAATGCTATAGTTTCCATTTTTTCTATTTTATAACAAAACTAATTCTGCAAAGTTATCTTTATATCAAACTGGCTGGAAAGAGTGAATACTTTTCCACTCTTGTATATTGCATATAAAGCATATACAATCCAATACCTGGCATACTCAGTGGAAACTGTGCTACTTATTTCAAGCACTCAAAGAACATAAGCTGCTTTATACCATCTCAAAATATAGCTTGATTGACATATTATAAGGTTTCCTTATCCACTGTTTACTGAATAAGCCAACACTGGCTGAGGTAAAACAGCTATGCCATAAACAATGGCTTATAAACCATAATTGTTAAGTTTACATAATATACTAAGCAACAACCAAACAAGTTACATTAGATCAGGGGTTCCCAACCAGGAATGCTCGCACCCCCTGGAGTTGCAAGATGATATTCCAGGGGTATGAAAACTTGGGTTTTCAAAATTATGGTGTATATGCATAATTCGTTGCCGTTATTTTGAATTTTTGTAAGGGTGCGAGAATATATCAGAAGCGTTCTAGGGGTGTGGGGTATAGAAAAGATTGGGAGCCGCTGCATTAGATATTAGCATAATGTGTGAATTCAACTCATCAGTTCAAAATTGTATCTAAATTAACTTAAAGCAGATTTTTCTAGTGTCGAACAGAGACTTTCCCATCATGTGAGTTTTAACTTAGATTCGTCTAGGAAAAAAAATCCACCCCATCTACCACTGACCTCTACAATAGTATTTACTGCCAAGTAAGAATACTAACTATAGTTCAGTATTCTTACTTGGCAGTAAATATCATTGTATTTCACTAGGGTGATAAATCACTAGATGACCAAAAATGATTCAGCCTAGACTTCAAACAAGTCTAACTGTTTTGCTTCCTTGCTTGCTGTCGACCTAAGATTGCAAATAAGATGTGCTATAAATTATCAACATTCAGTTACCTCAGCTTTATAATAATAATAATAAAGTTGGAAGGGACCTTGGAGGTCATCAAGTCCAACCCCCTGCTCAGGCAGGAAACCCTACACCATTTTGGACAAATGGCTGTCCAGTCTCTTCTTAAAAACTTCCAGTGTTGGAGCATTCACCGCTTCTGGAGGCAGGTTGTTCCACTGGTTAATTGTTCTGTCAGGAAGTTTCTCCTCAGTTCCAGGTTGCTTCTCTCCTTGACTAGTTTCCATCCGTTGCTTCTTGTCCTGCCCTCAGGCGCCTTGGAGAATAGCTTGACTCCCTCTTCTTTGTGGCAACCCCTGACTTATTTAAGTCTATAACTCTTAGCTTTTGAAGCTGGAAAACCTAAAGGTCATGTGGGTAAAGATGAAAAATATCACATAACAACTCTAGAGGATGTTGTGTCAGGTGACTGCTGTCGATTAATGTCAATCAACCTGAGAATCTTTTGGCCTGCAAACCTGTGGTGGCAAGGGACATATGGAGTGGGTAGAATATTGTCAAAAAAATAAGTGAGGCCAGCATGAAAAGGAATATGGGGAGGGGAATTTTTTTATGTGATATATTTATGCTATGGATTATACTACACACTTTTTAAATTTGTTTCTACCCAAAAACAGAAAACAATGCTATTGATTCTCCACATTCATAGTTACCAGAGGGTCAAAGAGCCATACAAAATGTATAAATATTATAAGTTATACAGTTCTCGTTGATGGAATCAAGATACTCCATATATGTATATTCAGAACTAAGTAGAAGTCTATTAAATGAAGCTTGCTCCAAAAAAGAGAGTAGGATTTGAATATCAGTACTCTTAAGATTCTTTATCTTCACCAGATTTAACTAACAAATTTGAATAATTTTGTTATTACTCAATTGTAATAGCTGCATTCATCACTGTGAGAGAGAAAAATCCACATTTATTTTATAGTAAAAATCATGCTATAATACCCTTGGGCAGTTCAATAAGCAAAAAACAAACTGGGTTCAAAGAAAACAAGTCTGTTTGCATTCAACAGATTAAATCATTAGTGGTATCCCAAAAGCACACCTTTTTCATGGCAATTTCCTTCTAGAATGGCATCTGTAAAGGTTCTAGTTTGATGATGTTCCAGAAGATACAGAAAACTTGGTTAATTTCCTAGGCTGTGAGAAAGAATGACGGTGAGCCCTTGTAAGTCAAAGGTTATGGCTTTTGCAAAAAGGCCAAAATGGTACTCATGGTATTTAAATAGCCATAAAATAGAGCAGGTAACCACCTTTAAGTACCTAGGAGTGGTCATCCATGCCACTGGCTCACGAAAAGCCCTGGACAATATGCGGCGCCTCTGGCCAACGATCAGCGAACGTCATTCTTAATTTTTTCCGCACAAAGGGAAGACACTATGTTCCAGCCGCAATGAAACTCTTTCTGGCCAAGTCACTAGCACAGCTTCTCTACAGGACCTTGCTCGGACCCTCAGCTTCATGTTTTACACCATTGGAAAGAGTCCAATCCAAATTTATTAGAACAATTCTCCATATGCCGCGCTGTGTCCCAAATGCACTTCTACGCCTGGAGACAGGATTAATAAAAGTCGAAGCAAGAATCTCTATAGCTTCCTTAAATATCTGGCTAAGGCTTAACTGCTTTCCGCAAGGCCTTCCTCCATTAATTCTTCAAGATAAATTCTCCTCTTCATGGATCAAGGCAGTCGAATCCAATCTTGCCAAACCAGGTTTCTCGTCCGCCTCAATTCTCAAATTAGATTACGACTAAGCAAAACAAACCTTGCGACAAAGGGTAGAGGACATCAAGAGGCAAGCGGACTTAGGTATAGCTCCGATGTTTCTGGCTCCAGACTCTATTAAATATGTTGTTACATCTGCCAGTTATCTTAGTCAGTAAACCATCGGAAAGCATTTTTGCTCACACGGTGCCATGCGTTTCCATCGGCCGTCCTGTACAGCAAGTATAAAAAGACACCATTGACTGAAAGACTCTGCTCCTGTGGCTCAGGAGAGGTGGAGACCATTGGACACATACTCCTTCGGTGTTCCTTTTACAGAGCTATTCGAAAAAACCATATCCTCCCCATAATTGATAGGTATCCTGGTCGTTCATAAAGTATTTATCTCCAGTGGCTGCTTAAGGATGAGCAGGCAGTGATCACGGCGCAGGTGGCTAGATTCTGCGCAGCAGCATTGGGGATTCGCCAAAAACATAAATAAATAGTTTAGATCTTTTTAATAATCTTGTATAATTAATTTTATTACGTGTTTTTATATAGCATTAGACTATACTCAATGTATTTTTATTGTCAGGTCAGTATGATTCAGTTTTTCTGAAGGTAGCTAGGTTTTGTTATGCTGTCTGTAAAACTAGGCAGACCTTGGTCACCCATTGATTACATCATTAATTTGTAATATATTGCTATGTCTTCTTGTGTCCGGTTCTGTTTAGTTTTGCTTTATTTGAATGTTTAATTTATGTGTTGGCCTATGGCTGTAATAATAAATAATAATAAAGACAACAACTTCCAGTCCTTAATATGATTCCTAAAAAGAGGAAGTCCCATTCAAATGCTAGAGTAAAACATAACAGATTTCCTACTAGAATCTAAAGTATGTCCCTTATTTTCTACAGTTGTTGACATAGCTCTTGCATTGCCTGTATTCTATTATTATGTTTATTGTTTAGAAACTATTACACTGGTGTAAACTCATGGGACACGAAGGAAGGAAATAATTCAATTATGCAGGTCACCCTTAATTTCAAATGTTGACTAAAAGCTTCATCACTCCCAGGTAGCTGAGGTCCAACATTTTTTTAGCAGTACTAAGGTAGAAAACATTTTACATGTTTTACATTCAGGAATGATACAAATAAAGAATGTTATTGGCAGCTTTCCTAGGTTAAATTTGTATAAGAAAAAAAAAAGCACATTTTTCATCTTTACTATTTCTGTGGGATTACCAACTTTGTTAATTCAACAAGATAGAATATGGGGAAAAAACAGATATTTCTGAAACTGTGAGGACAAACACTTATTAATACTTCACAATCCAACAATAGCAAGCAATCCTATACTACAATTTAGAAGACCAAGTAATGCTCCCATTTATGATTTTGGCACCTTCCCCCAAAAAATATTGCTTTTTCTCAACTAGTACTAATTATACCAGAATAAGAGAAAATTGTTTGTATGAGACAGCATATAAAGAATATATAACATAGGATACAAGACAAAGATGACAGAATAGTGTGTGTATTAAAAAGTGTTTAGATGAAATTTCACTTACCAAGAGATAATTTTGATATATTATTTTTTATATTGTTTGGGCAGAACCAACTGCAACCCAGCACATACCATCTCCATGGAATTTAAGAACCTTTCCCTGACAGATTCAGTAGCCTCTCAGATTCCAGAATTGTCTCACACAGGACTTCCATACATATAAATCATAATAATGTAATAATAAAATAAATAAATTTGGCAGTTAATTAAATTACAAACAACTGCTACATGCATTACTTTAAAAAAAGAAGTAATTCTAAAGCCAGTCAAGAAATATACAAGTGGTCCTCAACTTAGTACCACAACTGAGTCCAAAATTTCTTTTGCTAAGCAAAACAGTTGTTAAGTGAATTTTGTCCCATTTTACAACCTTTCTTTCCACAGTTGTTAAGTGAATCACTGCAGTTGTTAAGCTAGTAGCATGGTTTTAAGTGAATCTGGCTTCTTCAGTGACATTGCTTATTGGAAGGTCAAAAAAGGTGATCACATGACCCTGCCACACTACACCAGTCATAAATATGAATCTGTTTCAAAGCATCCGAATTTTGATGACACGGGGAAGCTGCAATGGTTGTAAACTGTGAAAAATGGTCATAAGTCACTTTTTTTCAGTGATGTTGTAACTGCAAACAGTCACTAAACAAATGGTTGTAAGTCGAGGACTACCTGCAATTTTATAGACCAAAGACTGTTTCCCATCCACAAAAGAATAATATTGGAAGTATCATACTGGTTTTACTAATCTAGGAATTATCTAATTTACATACTAATTGTTTATTAATGGTTTATACAATAGACTGCAATTTTTAAGTTTACAGAACATGATAAGCCATTAATTTTGATTTACAAATACAGTTGCTAAACTTTATCACCATGCTCAGCCAAACCAAACCAAACCAAACCAAACCCAATCACATTATAACATGAAGTGTGTGAACCCACACAACTCTGGCTAACTGTGCAGTATAAATACAGCATTGGAAATATTACTGCATTAGTAATAACAAAATATTTTACATTCAAAGAACATTGTTTCCGGAACAAAACACAATTTTGAGTTTAAATGAGCTGTTCTGACCTTCCCAGAAGTATTCTGGCATTGTTTAGACCAGGGGTCTTCAAACTTGGTCCTTTTATGACTTGTGGACTTCAACTCCCAGAATTCCTCAGCCAGCATGGCTGAGGAATTCTGGGAGTTGAAGTCCACAAGTTATAAAAGGGCCGAGTTTGAAGACCCCTGGTTTAGATCATTCTGCAAGTACAATGAGCGTAAACAGCCCCATTTTGTTCCCAAAGCAGCTCCTTCAAATCAAAAAATTGTCTGTTTGGAACTTGAAACACCTCAAACAGCATTTGACTCCCTGGGTATCTAAAAATTTTAGTATGTCCAGTTTTGAAAGGCATGTTTATAAATAGTGATAGTGTTAAAGTACCTATTCACTTTCCAAGATCTTAGACAATGCAATGAAGATGCTTAGCAATTTGAGATGCATATGAAGAAAAATACACTGAAATGAAAAAGAGTATAAAAAATGAATGACCAAATTAAATTTTAAAAAGTAGGCATGCAGGATTCTGACACAGACAGAAGCCTTAGAAAACGTGTCACTGACTCACCAATCCATTGTTTGGCTGAAGCAAGGAGAAAAAAGCCAAATATTATTAGAATATATTAGAGGAAGGTGTTTACAGAAACCAGGTAGGAATTTACTTGAGCTCTAGTCTAAAAAATATTAGTTATGTGGGACCAAATTACTATTATATTACAACCTGGTCTGTAATTTCTATGTAAATTTTCAAATTTATAAATATTACTTCATTGCTGACATTTCTGCAAGGAAAACATTCTTGCTTATCTAATATTTAAGGTACTAAGAAATTGTGCAGCTCTCTATAGAAATCTCATCACTTTTATAAAATATTGCAAAGTTCCATAAAAAATATTTGGTACTCCAAAGCAACTTCAAAGCACAATCTGATTTGTATTGAAGAGAGCTTCAGTATCCAAAGAATGTTCATTCAGAGACATATATTATAGGTTCAGCTGGTAGGGGAAAATAATTAAATTAAGTTAAATGAAACTAATTATATTAAGCCTGCATTTTGGAAACCATTGTCCACAAAGTTTCATGGATCCAAGTAAGAATTTCAGTTTATCCCTTTACCTTTATAAATCTTTGTTTGCACAACACACTAAATCATAAATCAACCAACCAAATATCAGCTAAGTATTCTATGCAAGTCAACTGTATATTTAATTTAGAAGTATACTGTGTGAAGCTGCAAAATTGGTATATTTTAAGTTATATTTTTATAAAATAACTCAAAACAGTGATATAACTATAGTAATACCCTTTCACCTAGTACTTTTGCCATAATAACCAAACTGTGAGGTGAATTGAGCCGAGACAGAAGGGCTCAGAGACTCAAAGTCACCCAGCCTCCATTCCTGCTTAAGATGGGGTTACTACTCATAGTGTCCTGGTTACAAGGGAGACCATAGGCTGGAGCAGATGGAGTTTCATGGGAGACCATGATGAAATTGGATGGAGCCATGGAGAGGACTAAAATTTATTTTGGGTAAGAGGGAGATTTTCAGGAAATACTTGCTTTTAAATTATCCATAATTACATTACATACTACAAGTCTCTCATTCTTCTGCCTCAGAAAAGGTGGGAAAGCACATGACTGACTATTATCATCCCTATTCAAGGTGCCACCAAAAGAGAAGTGGGAGACTCAGAGCTAGCATGGTCTTTAGTTATTTTCAAAGATATTGTAAAATACCTGGCTAATGATCTCACATAATTTCATAAATAAAAGCAATTTCCTTATCTATAATTAGACAAAAGTTTTAGATAATAAAATATGATTTGTTTCAATAAATTATACTTTAAATCAATTCTGAATACCATGCAGGACAATATAGTGTCTTCAAAACATTCAATCTCTAATCACTGCTAGAAATTCCTAAGTATCTCAGCAGCCTAGAATAAGAGTCCAGTAAAGATAAAAAAAATTATCTTCAGAACAACCAAAAAGCATTTCATTAAATTCAGGGCTTTTTTACACTCCCTAACAAATGGTATTATGTCTTGAGAATGGATGTGTTATACTTATAGGGCATAAATGAACAAAGGACACCAATCTTTTGTGACCTCTTTGCAATTTACAACAAAATCTTACATATTTTTAAGAAGGTCCAATATGTGCAGTGAAAACAAATATATTTAAAATTATAGCTTTGGTTAATATTAATGTTGGAGTAGTGTCACCATCACAAAGCCTCTTTCATATAAGAATTAATATGAGTGTTTATGTAGCCAAATCATTTTCAGTATGACAATATCGTACTTACAGCTTATTATATACTTTGGACACTTGCTAGGAAACTGATTATTCATTGTTTCTTTTCACATGTCCATCCAATTTTCTTGCAAGCAAAAAACGATCCTGCTATATCTAAGGCAACATGAAAATTATCTCTGTGGTACTGTGTGCATGATAGACCATTCATATGGCTTCACTTGATAACTTGCATGTATGAATACATTCGTTCAGAATTTTCTGTTTGGCTGGCTAACTGCAATGAGAACTTCCTTACTAGAAAAAATATCCCCATGATATTCATAATGTCAGGTTCTTACTTTTTCAGCAACATAGTTCTGAAAATTTGCTGAGACTTCACTTTGACCAGCTGGATGCTTCTGTTCTGCCAGAGCACTGCAAAAATACCACCTTATATTATGTATATGTCCTTATGAGGACTGATTAGTAGAGTCCATGAGCCATATGATAGTTTACTGCTCTACAGTTACACCCAGACAGCTTTTAACACCTGCCCTAAAAAAAAGCAACTCCCATGACTTCTATTTATTGGTTTTCCTATTCAACCATTATTCAGATATATCCTACCAGATTGTTCAGTTTTGTGACTCTATAAGTACCATCCATCATCTCTCCTTCAATTTCAAAAATGATACTAAACTTTTTTAGACATACACACATACCCCACGCATAAAAAATATATGGATAGAAGACAAGATACAAATAAACTCAGAAGCACACACATATTCTCTCTCTGTGTATGTGTATGTAAACTCACAATCCTTGTTTAGCAACCACAATTGGGATCAGCAATTTAAGTAAAACAGTAGCTAAATGAAAATCACATGACTGTGACTGCTTACAGTTTTATTTCAATTTTCTTTTGCTTTTTGTTATTTCCTTGACCTGAACTGAGCTTTCTTTTTGAGGTTATCTTGGTATGGCTCAAATAACCAAGTGAAAATAGGAGCAGAGAGTTATGAAGATCATAAATGGGAAAACTCGTCACTAAGTTGATTTTCAGCACCACTGTAACTTTGAACAGTTACTAAATGAGGACAACCTGTGTGCTTATGTATGTTTGTGTTTGTAATTTGTTTTCATTTTGATGTGACTGCTGGTTTTATTATCATAATGAAGGTTTTATTGTTAATGTTTTACCCTTTTTCTTTTTTCTTTTACTTTAACTTAAATATCAATATTCAACATCAAAGTAATAACATAAAATATACTGATCAAATATGATTCAATTAATAAACCACAAGTCACTAATTTAAATACCAGTGTTGTGCAAACCAGTACAACCAGTGTCATTTAGTACATTGACCAAAGTACTAACCAAAATCAACAATGGCTTCATTCACACAACATGCTTATTCTATTATCAATTGAGTGGTTTACTCAATCAGTCAAACATTCTGGATTCATATCATAAAATGAACCACAAACTAATCACAAAGCATGGTACACACAAAATGCTATGCTAATACTATGCTAATATGAACCACAATATACTTTGTGGTTCAATGCATTGGTTTAAATCAGCCATCATGGTTTCTTTAATGTGATGCATGAACCAACCCTGCATTCATTGCATCAGTCAAATGGTATTTGATGGAAGAGAGAAAAAGGAGTATATAAGAGAATAAAGCATTTTAATGCCTGAGATTTTTAAATGTACTTATTAATAAATAATTTCCACTTTTAATATAATTTCTCCTCTTGGCTAACAACCAGCTTTCACTCTGTATTTGAATTGGGAAACTGGTCAAAGTAAGTCAAGTGACTTTTATCACTACTGAAACTAAAGTCTTACATAAATATGACCTTTGTGTCATTCTCAGCTCTTTGAACTGTACAAGTGTTATACTAGGAACAAGCAGTTATTTCAAAAAGATACTATTCCAAAAAAGAAAGAAAATTCTTATGCTATGCAAGATAGTCTCCATAAATTCACAAGAACTGAATTTATATCTCTAAGAAATAGGAAATTGTTTTTCAAACCAAGAACAGTTTGCAAGTTGAAGAAATTGCAGACAGAAATGGCATTTCAAAGCCATTTTATTATTTATTACAGAGGAAACAGAATCCTGTGGCCATGAGATAGTGCTGGATTATAAATGTCATTATTTCTTACCAGTGGCTACGTTGGCTTCAGCTAATGGAAAGTGGAGTCCAACAACATTCACAGCCTCCCAATCCATTTTTAAAGATTGAAATCCTGGGCAGCTCTACTATGGAATAAATCCATTAATAAATGTGACTAAGCCCAAATTCATTTTGCAAGAACCAGAATGGATCTTAATATTCCAGCAGATGTCTTACTGTGAGCCACAGGCCCTACCTAGCCCACAGCTATTTTCTAGAAAGGAACCAAGAACCCAGAGGATAATCAAAGTACTCAAAATACTTTTCTTTTTGCCCTGCAAACTCTTTAGAATGTTCACTAAAAATTGGGAATGTAAGAGAAAAACAAATAGATCTGCTAATTGATCTACTAATGGCCATGAATCCTAATAAAACAATCAGACCTCTATCATTAAAAGGCACTATCCTGAAAAGGCACTATCAGATCTGGGGGAAATTTGTTAAACTCTGGAAACTGGAACCTTTGTGGAAACTGGACTACATAAAAATAATTGGACTAAATGGATAATTAGCAAGATTTAGCAGAGCACTTGATTAAGATCATTATGCAACTCTCAGTCTCCGTTCTTCTCAACAGGCGCTCAGCTTGTTCCCATCCACTGCCTCAGCCAGGAGGAAAAGGCCAGAAGACTGAAGCAAATCCTCTTCCTCCCTTTCCCTATTCAGATCCGGAAACAGCGCGGCTGGGCTCCAGTACCCAAAGCGGGCCAAACGATCCAAGGACAGCCCTAGGTCACACCGTGCTGCCCATTTCGGCTGTCCCGTTAGCCAAGGCCTCCCTGCAGAAAGCCCGGATTAGAAGCCATTCGCTCAAGGGAGCAGTGCCAGTAAGTATTCGCGCTGCTCTCCGCGCTCCAGATTCTGGGACTTACCTTGGCAGCCATGCTTTACCTTGTGCAGACGGCCCCTTTCGCCGGCACCCGCGAACGAAGGCAAGTAGTAAGCGGCGCCGGGACTGACGCGCCAACCAGCCGAGAGGAAGGACCGCTTCTGCACGCCCATTGGCTGAAACCAACCTCCAAGAGCAGCTGGAACGCGCGTGATCTGCTGGTGTCCTCGGGCCTGGCGCGGCTGACGCGAAAGTGGTTAAGCAAATCCATTCATTCCTGGAGTGGCCCCGAGTGGGCTTCGCGCCGAGCGATTTTCTGAATGCAGTTTGATCTGCTGTTGCAGCCGCGTCCATTGAGTGGAAGTGCTGTCTTTTCTGCCCTGTGTTCGTGAGTTTGGGACGGATCGGTTTAATAAAAAGAGAGAAAAGATTCAAAGGAAATCTACAAAAACGGTTGCCTTGCCAACTTGAGATGAAGCTGTATAACGAAGAACATTTTTTCCCCTCAAAAGTTTATATCTCCCTTCTAAAATGTCGCAGTTGATTACATTTGCTTGGCATTCATATGCCTTTCTCTAGGATAGACACGTCTCCTATCGCAAAAGTGTTAAGAAGTAGTATGGCCAGGTTAAGAAAAACAAGTTCATGATCGCTCACAGACTTAAGTGAATCTCCGATTTGGAGGAAAGGGTGCCAGATATATGGCACACATAACACTAATACTGCGTGAGCTGCACTGGTTACCAGTGTGTTTCCGGATGCAATTCAAGATGCTGATGGTTACCTATAAAGCCATCATGGCTTGGGACCATGGTACTTGAAGGATCACTTTTTTTTCAGAGTTTCCACCCGTCCACCCTAGATCAAATGGGATGGGCATGCTGCAGACTAGGCCAGATTATTCTGCAGCAGTCTGCCCGGGGGAACATCCTCGTTTTGGAAATAAGAATTGCCCCATCCCTATTAGACTTCTGTGAAGCTTTAGAAACTTGGCTATGCTCCTTAGCCTGAAGTGCTACATGTGCCAAAGATCCTGCCTTCTGGCTATATATTGTTAATAGCCCAGATATCTTGCTTTGTATATACTTTGAATTAGATGTTTTAATTTTTTTACTGGTTTAATGCTTTTTACTGTTTTTATTGTTTTAAAATGTTTTAAAGATATTAATTGTAATGTTTTGAATTGTGAGTGCCCAGAGTCTTTTGCTGAGATGGGCGGCTATAGAAATTGAATGAATGAATGAGAAAAGTATTAGGTATGTATGCTGCCTTAAACTATTTAAAAGGTAGGGAGATTTAAAATAACATTAAAAACATATAAAACTATTAGATTATAAACCTTAAAAAAATGGCAGTAAGTCTAGATTCTGATGTGCAGTCTCCTTATCCCATCCTATGACTTGAGGGGAAAATCCAGGTCTTAAGTGCATTTCAGAAGGCTAGGAGGACAGAGGCTTGCCAAATTTCAGGGAGAAGAGTATTTGAAAATACAGACACTGTCAGAATACAGAATACAAAAAAGGCATGCTTCAGTGCAGTGCAGTGATGCACATTAGCCAATATATTTTAACTCATAGCTGTACGTATTTACAGAATAAGTCTTATGTGACAAACATAGGGAGGATTTACTGATAGCATTCCAAACCAGAAGCAAATAGTATAAGTTCATCCAACATAATAGGCAAAAATGTTTGTGATACAGCAGATTGTGTGAGCACAATTATATATATTCTTATAGCCATTAAAGTGCAAGGATTCCGTAAACATTATTATTACAACAAAGCAATATAGTGAGCATTTACAATGCTGGACTTATGACCACAAGACCCAGGTTCAACTTTACCTTCAGCCACAGAGGTTCACTAGATAATTTTGGCCATTTGCTCTCAGACCAACCAATTTCTCTGTTGTTGCAGAAAAAAATGACACAATGAGTCTTGTACATGCTGCTTTGGGCTTCTGATTTTCATTTTCTATAAATGAACAAACCAATATTTCTATCAAACTTAACCAGGCCAGCCTTAAAAACATGAGTAGTTTTGCTTGAATTGGTTTCTTTGTGGTTTATCAGGTCCTTTTAATTCAATCATATAATGTTAGGGCTGAATATGTGTAAACCAGATAATGGTTTATTCAGTACACCATAGTTGGCTTAGTGTATTTAAATACAGACGATATTGTTCCTTAAAACAAATTAGGTTTACACATGACATGAAATCATAAATTGGTTTGTTTACTTTAGGGTTAAAGTAATATGCAAACCCACCTATTTTTGGTTGATAATTGTTTATCAGCTATTATTTATGGCTTAGTACAATATGTAATCCAGACAATTGTGGTTTACTCAATAAACTAGAGTTAAGGAAATGTGGCTTAGGATAATGTCAACCATAGCAAAAATCTGTTATTTCCAATGGAGTTTAGACAGGCTTTTGCACTCAGAGAACTTAATGAGACATTTTGGATAGTTTAGATACATGATTGCATCCTAAATTTTATTTAAAATATGACATTAAGTCCTGATGTTTTATTTGTTATGGATGAAGTTATTCTAATACAGCCTTCTCTGGTCTGATTTCCTTCAGAGGTTCTGAAAATATAAATTCTATATTTTACAGATAAATTGACCAGAAATTCAAAAATTTGAGAGCAATATCCCAGGCAAAACAAAGTGGGTTTGGATGCAAGGGACCTCATTCTTAACTCTGGATGGTGTTACATTACCTCAGAAAGAGCCACTGTGCAGTTTTAGGGTCCTCCTGTACTCATGACTCCTTAAAGAGCAGGTGGCAGCCCTGGCTAGGAGGTCCTTCATGCAACTTCATGTTGTGCAACAGTTGCACCGTTACCTGGATCGCATGGTAATTCATGCCCTAGTCATTTCTTGGCTAGATTATTGCAATGCACTCTACATGGGGCTATCCTTGAAAAGTATTTGGAAGCTGCAGCTGCTGCAGAATGCAGCAACATGCACAGTTCTGGGAGCTCCTTGAGCTGCACATATGACACTGCTATTGCACTAGCTGCATTGGTCACCAGTTTGCTTCTGAATCCAATTCAAGGTATTGGTTGTTACTTTTAAAGCCTTACATGACAAGGGTCTAGCGTATCTGAGGAGCCTAGCCTGCCCCACTCATGCCAGCGGAAGAGGACCGCTACAGATCCTGTTTGCTAAGGAATTTGAGCAAATGGGTTCAAGGAAAAGAATCTTTTCTGCTGTGGCCCCATCCCTGTGGAACAGTCTACCACTGGAGGTTAGAACTAATTCCACCCTTTCGGCATTGCGGAAAGGTTTGCCAGTTGGCCGAGGGTTCCCAGGGGGTGGCATACTGCTGGCCATGGCTGATGGGGTAAGAATACCTCATCCCCATAATATCTTCTTTTGATTTTGGTTTTAGTATAGTTTTTGTAATCTTAATCTATGTAGTGTTAATGTTTTAATATTTTAATTATTTTTCTACTTATTTTATAACTTGTAAGCCACTTAGAGTCATCTTGTAAGAAACATGGGCAGTATAAAAATTTAATAGATAAACATATCTAGAAAGCTTCTGGTTGGAACACATAGTGGATTTATTTTTTCTTTGCAGAAGTTTCTTTTAAATAGAAAAAGAATAAAGAATTTCTAATTCGTGCCCATCTTTCTCTCTGTGTCTATCTCTATCTCTTTCCCTCTTGTTTTTTTCTGATCCACATACTGCTTATATATAGAAATGAAAATAAAAGATTTTTTCAGTTTAAATTGATAAAATGATAATTTTGTATTTCTGTGTAATAAAAACTCAAAACATCAAGTTTATAACTGAAATGTTGAGTGAGATCCGTTTTCAGAAAGTCCAATTTATTTGTGAAGAAGAGCTTCTTCTATACATTGAGATAAATAAATGCATATGCTTATGCTCAGGCTGAAACTGAAATTCTAAACATCTACCTGGGAATTAGATTAATTTCCAAGTAGACATGTATAGAATTCTGAGTGTAAGCTTGCATGTAGGTCTCACTTCAAAACACTTGAAATGTTTCAGATTATCAGTATTAGATAAAGACTTTTCACTTGCTCACTATAATTGCAGCATATAAAAGAAACCAGCATGGCTGCATAAAGAACTCTCTGATAAATTGAAAGACAAAAAGGACAAGTAAAAAGTGAAAAGAGGAACACATAACTAAGGCAGAATATCAGCAAATAGCCCAAGCCTGCAAAGATGAAATCAGGAAAGCTAAGGCTCAAAATGAACTAAGGCTTGCGACAAAAGTAAAAAATAACAAACAAACAAAAAAAGCTTCTTTCAATATGTAAAAAACAAGAAAAAAGTTAAGGAAATGATTGGTCCATTAGTGGGAGAAAGTGGCAAGCAACAGGGAGAAAGCAAACTACTTATTCCAAGACCACACTTGGAATACTGCATCCGGTTTTGGTCACTGCAATGTAAAAAAGATGTTGAGACTCAAGAAAGAGTATAGAGAAGAGCAATAAAGATGTAAGGCATTTGATAAAGTAGACCACAACCTACTACTTGATAAGATAGAAAAATGTGGGTTAGACAGCATCACCATCAGATGAATTCGTAACTGGCTGACCGGCCGTACTCAGCATGTGGTCCTCAATGGAACTGCATCTACATGGAGAGAAGTGTGTAGTGGGGTGCCCCAGAGCTCTGTTTTGGGCCAGTGCTCTTCAACTTCTTCATCAATGATTTGGATGATGAGATAGATGGGGAACTCATCAAATTTGCAGACAACACCAGGCTGGCAGGAATAGCTAACACTCCAGAAGATAGGTTTAAGATACAGAAGGATCTTGACAGACTTGAACATTGGGCGCTATCTAACAAAATGAAATTCAATGGTGAAAAAAGTAAGGTTCTACATTTGGGCAAGAAAAACCAAATGCACAGGTACAGTATAGGTGGTACCTTGCTCAATAGTAGTAACTGTTGGAGTCCTAGTGGACAATCACTTAAAATATGAACCAGCAGTGTGCTGCAGCTGCCAAAAAAACCAACACAGTGCTAGGCTACATTAACAGAGGGATAGAATCCAGATTTATTTTATAATGCCTTGGTAAGACCACACTTGGAATACTGCACCCAGTTTTGGTCACTGCAATGTAAAAAAAATGTTGAGACTCTAGAAAGAGTATAGAGAAGAGCAATAAAGATGATCAGAAGACTGGAGGCTAAAACATAAAGAATGGTTGCTGAAATTGGGTATGTCTAGTGTAATGAAGAGAAGAACTAGGGGTGACATGATAGCAGTGTTCCAATATCTCATGGGTTGCCACAAAGAAGAGAGAGTCAAGCTATTCTCGAAAGCACCTGAAGGCAGGCAAGAAGCAATGGATGGAAATTAATCAAGGAGAGAAGCAACCTAGAACTAAGGAGAAATTTCCTGAGAGTTAGAACAATTAATCAGTGGAACAACCTTCTCCAGAAATTGTGAATGCTCCAACACTGAAAGTTTTTAAGAAGAGACTGGACAGCCATTTGTCTGAAATGGTATAGGGTTGGACTAGATGACCTCCAAGGTCCCTTCCAACTTTATTATTATTATTATTATTATTACATTTCCCACTTTCTAGTTATAGCTCTGCCTTTTAAAGAAATATCCTGGTTTCCAATTTTGAACCACAGCTGGAAACAGGAAATAGTATTAAAATCAATAAAGTAGGCATTAATACTAGGTTTGAGTTTAAAAAAACTGGTTCAGTTCTAGACTAGGGTTAATTAGAGTATTGTGTGAACCCAGTGTATTAAGCTTGCAGCAAAATTGGGTTCACGATAATGATGATGTATTAAATTTGGCTGCTGCCAGTCTCCTGACAGTTCCAAGCATTGTTCAAAACATTAAAAACAAGAAAAACAACAAGAGACAAAAAAAGATAAAAGATGGCAAAATGACAAAGCACATAGGAAAAAAGAAAACAACCCACATAGTTTAAAGAGGGCTTCCTTGCCAAAGGCCTGGGCAAAGAACCAAGTCTTCAAGACCTTTCAAAACACCAGTGGATGGGGAGGGGTGTTCAAATCTTGGGGGAAGTCTCATTCCAGAGAACAGGCACCGCTGCAGTTGCTGCTGTAAATAATTAACATCAATCCAAAATAAACATTGAACAGAATGTCACAGAGTTGATAAATAAAACACAAATTTCAGAAATTGTGCAAAAGTAGGAAGGTCAGTTTTCCAGTTCTAATGACAGATTTAAATTTGTTTCTTATTTTTAATGAAAAGTTTTATTTTAAAGAGTTGCTAAATTCTTTCATGCTTTTATCTGGGAGAAGGTAGAGATAAGTAAAAATAGGTGATATATTTATTGCTTACCGAATCCAAATCCTAATTAAATCATTGCTTTTATTCCTGAGAAGAGATCAAACAAATTTTTCATTCTCAGATTTTCAACAGATTCCAAGTTGTGTGCTGGCTTAACTTAAACTTTCATTTAGAGTATAGTAATGCAGAATCTATTCCTTTATGATTCATACTTTGAAACCTGCTTACTTTTGGAGTTCTCCTGTCTGGCACCCAAGGAGGAACTATTCTGCTAAAACAAGTTTATAGTTAGTCTGTCAAACCACTTTGAAAGTAATTTTTGTCAGAATTATGTTTCTCAAGTCGAAGGGGAAAAAAACATTTTCAATCATCCCTGTGTTCCAGGCAAAAGAAGAAATATAAAAACCTGAATAGGTAAACTTAACAATATTACATTTTGCAAGCTTCCTCATAAATAATTCAGTTGTTACTAGCATAAGTTGGTATGCTTCTATGTCTTTCAGGGGCATAATTTTAATTTATATCAGTTGAGAGCTTTCCTAAAATATGCTAACGTCTATTCTCAATAAAAAGAAAGATTTCTCTCCCATGAGCTACAAAATTCTTTGTAATATAGGATTGTATTGGAACGAAAAAGTTATTCAAAAAATCTTACCCCTTTCTGCTAAACAAAGTATTAAATAGTCATTCATGTGGGGCAGATTTATTTATTTTAGAAAGATTTCCTGTTTTTAATAATCAGTATGTAGCTGCAGAGAGTTGGTGTAACCAACTTCTGATGAGAGAACTATGGAAATACATGTTAAAAATACCTACCTAACTCCTTTCCTCCATCCATCCATCCATCCATCCATCCATCCATCCATCCATCCATCCATCCATCCATCCATCCATCCATCCATCCATCCATCCATCCATCTATCCATCTATCTATCTATCTATCTATCTATCTATCTATCTATCTATCTATCTATCTATCTATCTATCTATCTATCTATCTATCTATCTATCTATCTATCTATCTATCTATCTATCTATCTATCTATCTATCTATCTATCTATCTATATCTGAATATTTATCAGATTGCAATATTATGGACTAAAAATATAGTTAGCCTATGGCTATCATTAATTCTTTATACACAGAGAATGAGCTCTGCCCTAGTAAAATTTTAGCATTCAGAAGGCAATATTATTCAATCAAGTATTTGTAATTTACCATATTCAGGCATTAAGTCATTCCTGTCCCCTGTAATAAAAATCATTTTCAGGTAGCAAAAGATTTGCAAAAATGCAATATACTAGCAACAAAATAAATTGAAATACCATCAAAAAGAATGGAATTAATAGCTGATGAGATGAAACATTGTGTGCCAGACAGACTGCATATCTGTTATCCATTATTCTCAGAAATAAACGGGACAGCTATTCCACCAAAGGAAAAAAAATCTATCCATTTCTTTTGTTGCAACTTCAAGATTGGCACTCATGACAGATGAGGTAACTCAATTCATGTTTAATCAATCAACAAGTTAGAAGTATTTTAGTATTTCAAGAAAAAATAGTTTTTTTAAATGTTTTAAGCCTTTAATAAGTATTTTATAATAAATACTAAGTAATATAATCATCTTATATTATTTCAAAAATTACCATACTGATTGTGATGGGGCATATAAATCTATGGACTCTTGCATGAAATAGACTGCATTGCATTAAATATAATTACTTTTTCAGATGATTATACTTTTAAAAAGCTGTTTTTTGTCACACAGTAGGACACACCACTTATAAGATGCAATGTATCAAGGTTCTTCTCAAATTTTCTGCAAGTGGAAACCATAACTACATAAATAAATTGTGCCTTTCAGTCTTATTTTCTGGTAACTGCCTGACTAGTTCCTGCAGTTTTCTTGGTAAGAGTTCAAAAATGGTTTGCCATTGCCCTTCTCCTAGAACTGAGAGAGTGATTTGCCCAAAGTTGCCCAGCTGCCTTTGTGCCTAAGGTAGAAGAAGTCTACCTAAGAAGTCACTATCATCTAGTTTCTAACTTGGCGCCTTAACCATTATACCAAATTGGCTTGAACCACAAATAAGCATTCAGAAAAATGCAAAGATTAAACAAACATCCATCTCCCTACATTTCTATCTTTTAAGAGCATGGAAATTCATATTTGTTGGCAAAAGAGATAATTATTACAATTGCATTGTTTATGTTCTCATCCTCTCTTTTGTCAAAGGGAGCCCTTGTGCTACTGTCTTTTTGCAAAACTGGAAAGGCCATATAAAGCCTTATAAGGCAGGTGCTCTTTGACTACTTTGGTAATTAATCATTGTTTATTTTTTATTTTGTATATATTTTATCATTGATGTTTATGTACTGTATGTGAAAATATGCTGGATGATGGGTGCAATATCAAAATCTGAGTCCTGTCTTTTTGTATATACATTGTATTTCTCTCCAATATCTGAATATGTGGCAAAAATATAGTTAGTAGTTCCTAATATGGAAATACAGGCTGAGTTTATGTAGCATACTAAGCTAAAATATTGATTTAGTTTATAGTTTATGCTTTGGTTTATGGTTTATAGTTTAACAAGCCAATGGTTTACTCCAGTGGCTCTCAACCTGTGATCTGTGGACCCCTGGGAGCCGCAAGGTCATAACAGGGGGCTCACAAAAGCTTGAAGAAATGTTATGATTTAAATCTTGAGTTAAGGCTTGGGTTAGGGTTAGGGTAGGGTCCGTGGCAATGGTCCGTGGCCACAAAAGTATTTAAAGGGGGTCTGTGGTGAAGAAAAGATTGAGAACCACTGGTTTACTCAAGAGACTATACTTAAATCAAGCAGGACTTAATTTGATTATAAACCCAGTAACAAGGACATCCTTGTTGAATTTCTGTACTTTACCTCACTCCATTTTTGCAGACATATAATTAGAGAAGTCATCAACAGTAACTCAAATAATTATTTACTTATGTATTCGGGATGGGACATCAAACCAGCCACTAAGTATAATATGTCTGGGGTGGATATCACATAAACAATATATTTGTTTGTTTTCCATTAGTATTAAGTATCTAATACCCAAGCAAAGCAAGCTAAATATAGAAATTAAATGAATTATAAGAAATAATTACACTGTAATCCTTCAGTATTCCCACTAATACTCAAAACAAGTAAAACAAATTCCTTATTATTCCTGCAAACTATGCACAAAACAAATAAAGAGTATTCAAAGAGCAATGCTCCATTATATATGGTCTTGATAATGATTGTATATTGTGTTTATTAAAATTAACACTGAAGTCAGGAGATTCATGAGTTTTGTAGCAGATTTGTTTTAATAAAAATGGTCATTTTTCTATGATAAAAAGTCCAATTAACCAATGGTTAGCATACAACTGATGTTAATGATGGTTACACTCAAAGTGACTATGTCTACAATCTAATACAGATGGTTTATATTAACAATTGTGGACTATGTGGGGGGAGGGGTGGTGTTCTTCCCGGTTTTAGTTTGGCTATCCAGGGAGACAGGAAGGAAAATTATGAAATAAATTGATTGTGGTTTCATGTATCAGAAGCAGGCGTGACATCTCAAGAAAAAAGCAGTGGCAAGATGCTTTATTTTTTAAAAAAATGCTATATGAAGCTACCTTTCAGTGATTTAGGATTGGCACATTCAACAGAAAACAGGGCTCCTGAAACTTTAATACAGGATATATCACTCAATGCTATCTAGATGCAAAGCTGTATTTATGGAAATATTCTTTTCTGCACAGCATAACTTCTGTAGATGGCCTCCAAATAGTGATTTCCAGATCAGTTTTCTTTCAAAATCATAAAGACGGTATGTTTAAAGGCCCAACTCTTTATCCTTTCACAGGCTAATTTTTATCAAGCTGGAAGCCAATTGCTATTTTTACATTGGAGAAATTTGTTAAAAATGGTGGAAAGGAATTTTTTTTTAAATTACTTTTTTCTTGTGAATCATAAGCAGTTCCTACTGAACTTGAATGAGAAATAAGTCCCACTGAAGCTAGTTTTAATTTTATATAAGAGTATATATACATGATAGAAAAGCAAAAACCACTGAAGCAGACCTTGATTTCTAGAAAAGTTAAAAGCAAGATTTTTTTTTTTTAAAAAGGCTGTCAGTAGGGAAGTTGGTTAGATAAAAGCATGAATATGTGAGAACTCAAACATATGCTGATAGTTCTGGTGAAGTAATGTCCTTTGGGTCAACTGAAACAACTGAATAAACATCTTTAGATACTATACATTGGTCACAGAGGCACAGCTTTAAAATATTAAGAACAGCCTTTGATTTTGAGTTATGGTTTATATTTGCTATTTCTTATTAAATACTTTTTTCATTTTGTGTTTCTGTGCATTTAGTTTGGCCCACAGCCCAAAAGAAATTTATTAAGTGATTCTCAAATTCAATTCAATTTTTGTCAAATTGTAGTAATCCGATGGTTATTTTTAATTAGATTATATCTTTCTTTCAGTGGCATCCAGTAATGTGTAATATGATACTATTAACTTTAGATGAAGTTTTTCATTTATCCTTTGGGAACATTTTTATTTAAAGTTAGTATTTACTTTAAAATAAATTGAATCTGAGATCAGCTTATACATGTTTTTGGAATGTCTTAAATTGGTACTACAGTGAAATAAGATTATCAAGGAACTATGCATTTATATAAACAAATTTTATCTTGCCCTTCAATGCAGTGTTCTTAGACAACTAATAAATTTGAAAGTTCTCTCTCATTCTTCCCTTGTTCAATAGATAAATCTAAAAAATGCAGCACAACAGCATTAAGCATCTGTATTGTGGTTTAATTTACCTTAGCATGAAACCCCCATAGCATTTAATAATTGAAAGGCAATTAACTATCATCAGTAATGTAATTTGTTCTTAGTTAAGTAGTACCAACCATCATTAAGCAATGCCATGACTCTGAATTCAGATTTAAAATTGGTTAATGATTAACCATTTTTTCCTCAGAAAAACAATTCATGTGCAGAGGTGGTCATAAAGGTAATGCACTTCTGCAAAGCCATCTTCAGTCCTCCATTTTCAAACTTTTGGGGGATAGCTTGTGGGGAGATCTTCAATTCAAAAACAAAGACCTGAAGGAAAAATATGCTTTCTTCTATCAAGCATCCCAGGATGGTTTCAATCCTAACTTTTTTGATCTAAAAATAAAGAAGAACATAACCCTTGGTCAATGAATCACTGTAAATATTGCTGAGACACTGATTAAAAAGGAGAGATGGCAAATTGTAACTGGATCTCTTTGTTATACATTCATGCTGGGACTATCTTAGCAATTATTAATACTAAACCATAGTCAGTATGATATATGAGCAATAGTAAATATTTTAAAGTCACTTAGTAAGATTATGGCATGGAGTTACCTAAAATTAGAGATTAGAACAGATTGTGTTACTTAGATTAGAGTTACTTAGATTATATAATCTTGGTATGGTGATCAGAATTTTCAATTAACTTCCCAGAACACTTGATAAAATAATTTATACTTTGAAAAAAGGACTTTTGTATGCAAACAGAATTCTGGATGTAATTGTAATAAATATTAATATATAAAGTTGGAGCAACATATAAATTATGGTTAGACTACTCTTTTTAGATGTAAATCAAGGAAATATTTAAATTGATCTATTGAATATATACTAAGATGGATATCAAAGGGTTTCAAAAATACAGCATTTGGATTATCTTCTAAGGAAAATTATAGCATTTCTTTTCTCTCCCAAGTGGAATTACTGTAAATAATTAGCAAAAAAACACTTACTTTAAACCTAGTTGTTTGGTCTACTATTGATGTTGAGAATCTGTTAATCATTAGCAATCAGATAATTGCTATATATGACACACTGGCAAAATACCTTCAGAATTATTTAAATAAAGAAATAGGCTTCTTTACAAAAAAAATTCTAAAACTTGCTCCAAACATGTAACTAAAGCACTTCAAAGCGTTTCTTAAAAACTGCCATGTAAATTCAAGTTGAAATAATCTTCCATGACTCTCTTCTAACTGTGTATCTATCAATCCTAAAAGGAAAAGTTCTGGCTTCAATTGTATATCAGTCTGTATCAATGTATATCTTTAAACCCAATTTTTTTTAACTTTTTTACATTTCCACCCAGCATGATAGAATGTCTACATGTTGTTCACATTTCCATTCCACATTGGAATGTCTTTATATATTCTAGATAATTTCTCTGCTATCATGTACCAACAATCCATCATTTTATAAAAATTCTCTTTAAGACATAACATAATGTAAATTTCAACTCTTTTAACCACATATTTTCCCAGTGATCCATCTGTATATTATAACCAACATTCTTAGCCTATTTTATTATACATTATTTAATCTGTTCTTCCACTTCAGATTTCAACAAAAGTGTATACTTTTTAGCAATTTCATTTTTATCTACACAATTATATTATACAACCGCACTTCTAATTCTGCTTGACCTTATTCTACACCATAAGTGTTTTTATCCATTTTAAAATCTTTTGATAACTGTACATGTGAAAACATTGACAACTATATCCTTCTATCATTTGTCTCTTGATTTAATTTTATATTCTCCTTGATAATTTTCCAGTAATTACTGGTACATTCTCCTTCATGGATTACTGCCTTGTCGTGGCAAAGGGGCTTGCGTAACTCAATGAAGTTATGAGCTATGCCGTGCAGGGCCACCCAAGACGGACAGGTCATAGCAGAGAGTTCTGACAAAATGTGATCCACTGGAGAAGGAAATGGCAACCCACTCCAGTATCTTTGCCATGAAAACCCCATGGACAGTACCAAAAGGCAAAAAGATATGATGCTGGAAGATGAGCCCCTCAGGTCGGAAGGTGTCCAATATGCTACTGGGGAAGAGCAGAGGGCTAGTACTAGTAGCGCCAGAAAGAGTGAAGTGACTGGGCCAAAGCCGAAAGGACGCTCAGCTGTGGATGCATCTGGTGGTGAAAGGAAAGTCCGATGCTGTAAAGATTTTTTCTCCACAGGAATCTGGAATGTAAGATCCATGAATCAAGGCAAACTGGACGTGGTCAAACAAGAGATGACAAGACTGAACATCGACATCTTAGGAATCAGCGAACTAAAATGGACAGGAATGGGTGAATTTAATTCAGAGGACCATCAGGTATACTACTGCGGGCAAGAATCCCTCAGAAGAAATGGAGTAGCCTTCATAGTCAATAAAAGAGTGGGAAAAGCAATACTGGGATACAATCCCCAAAATGACAGAATGATCTCAGTGTGAATCCAAGGCAAACCATTAAATATCACAGTAGTCCAAGTCTATGCCCCAACCACTGGTGCTGAAGAGGATGAAATTGACCGGTTCTATGAAGCCCTACAGCACCTTATAGAATCAACACCAAAAAATGATGTCCTTATCATCATGGGGGATTGGAATGCTAAAGTAGGAAGCCAAAAGATAAACGGAATAACAGGCAAGTTTGGCCTTGGAGTACAAAATGAAGCAGGCACAGGCTGATAGAATTTTGTCAAGAGAATACGATGGTCATAGCAAACACTCTTTTCCAACAAACCCAAGAGACTCTCTAACATGGACATCACCAGACGGTCAACACAGAAATCAGATTGATTATGTGCTCTGCAGCCAAAGATGGAGAAGCTCTATACAGTCAGTAAAAACAAGACCAGGAGCTGACTGTGGCTCAGATCATGAGCTTCTCATTGCAAAATTTAGGCTTAAATTGAAGAAGTAGGGAAAAACACTAGGCCACTCAAGTATGAACTAAATCATATCCCTGATGAATATACAGTAGTGACAAATAGATTTAAGGAATTAGATCTGATAGACAGAGTGCCTGAAGAACTATGGATGGAGGTTCGCAACATTGTACAAGAGGTAGCAACTAAAACCATCCCAAAGAAAAAGAAATGCAAGAAAGCAAAATGGCTGTCTGAGGAAGCTTGCAAATAGCTGAGGAAAGAAGGAAGCGAAAGGCAAGGAGAAAGAGAAAGATACACCCAATTGAATGCAGAATTCCAGAGAATAGCTAGAAGAGATAAGAATGCCTTCTTAAATGAACAGTGCAAAGAAATAGAAGAGAACAATAGAATAGGGAGAACCAGAGATCTCTCTTCAAGAAATTGGAGATATGAAGGGAACGTTTCATGCAAAGATGGGCATGATAAAGGACCAAAATGGCAGGGACCTAACAGAGGCAGAAGAGATTAAGAAGAGGTGGCAAAATTACACAGAAGAACTATACAAGAACGAGCTTAGCATCCCTGATAACCACGATGGGGTGGTCACTGACCTCGAGCCAGACATCTAGAATGTGAAGTGAAATGGGCCTTAGGAAAGCTGAGCAACAACAAAGCTAGTGGAGGTGATAGTATTCCAGCTGAGCTATTCAAAATCTTAAAAGACGATGCAGTAAAAGTGCTACACTCAATTTGCCAGCAAATTTGGAAAACTCAACAGTGGCCACAGGATTGGAAAAGGTCAGTTTACATTCCAATTCCAAAGAAAGGCAACGCCAAAGAATGTTCAAACTATCGCACCATTGCACTCATTTCACATGCAAGTAAAGTTATGCTTAAAATCCTACAAGCTAGACTCCAGCAGTATGTGGATCGAGAACTTCCAGAAGTACAGGCAGGATTTCGAAGAGGTAGAGGAACTAGAGATCAAATTGCCAACATACGCTGGATCATGGAGAAAGCTAGGGAGTTCCAGAAAAACATCTACTTCTGCTTCATTGACTATGCTAAAGCCTTTGATTGTGTGGATCACAACAAATTGTGGCAAGTTCTTAAAGATATGGGAGTACCAGACCATCTTATTTGTCTCTTGAGAAACCTATATGCGGGTCAAGAAGCAACAGTGAGAACTGGACACGGAACCACTGATTGGTTCAAATTTGGGAAAGGAGTCCGGCAAGGCTTGTATTCTGTCGCCCTGCCTATTTAACTTATATGCAAGAGCACAATCCTGAAGGCAGGGCTAGATGATTCAAAGTGGAATTAAGATTGCCGGGAGAATATATCACACCTAATATATGGCAGATGATACACTCTAATGCAGAAAGTGAAGAGGAACTAAAGTAGCCTCTTGATGTGGTGAAAAGTGAGTGCAAACTGTTGGCTTGAAACTCATCATTAAGGAAAACCAATCATGGCATCTGCCCTCTTCAATCCTGGCAAATAGAGGGAAGTCATGAGGTATGTGGACATAAAGATTTTAATCTTCCTGGCTCTAAATCCCACAGATGGGCCTGCCCAGATTAAAGACGCTGCTCCTGGGGAGGAAAGCTATGGCAAATTTAGACAGCATACTAAAAAGCAGAGACATCACCCTGCCAACGAAAGTACGTATAGTCAAAGCCATGGTTTCCCAGTTGCAATGTATGGCTGTGAAAGTTGGACCATAAGAAAGGCTGAGCGCAAAAGAATTGAGGCCTTTGAACTATGGTGCTGGAAAAGACTCCTGCGAGTCCCTTGGCCTGCAAGGCGATCAAACCAGTCAGTCCTAGAGGAGATCAACCCTGACTGCTCTTTAGAAGGCCAGATCCTGAAGTTGAAACTCAAGTACTTTGGCCACTTAATGAGAAGGAAGGACCATGGAGACGAGCCTAATATGCTGGAAAGATTGAGGGGGCAGTAGAAGAAGGGGACGACAGAAGGAATGAGGTGGCTGGATGGAGTCACTGAAGCAGTAGGCGTGAGCTTAAATGGACTCCAGAAGATGGTAGAGGACAGGAAGGCCTGGAGGAACGTTGTCCATGGGGTTGCGATGGGTCGGACACGACTTCGCAACTAACAACAACAACTGGTACATTAACCATTTATCTTAGCCTGTTATTTTTCTTCTATAAAATACTTTTCTGTTGAGATCCATGGAGGTGTTTTGGGGCACAGTATGGGAACTTCTTGCAATCTTAAATGGCCAATATATACAGGTTGTTCTCAACTTACAACCACAATTAAGCCCAGTGAGACATTTGTTAAGTGAGTTTAGCCCCCATTTTACAACCTTTCTTGCTACGCTTGTTAAGTAAATCATTGCAGTTGTTAAGTAAGTAACATGGTTGTTAAGTGAATCTGGCTTCCCATTAACTTTGCTTGTCAGAAGGTTGCAAAAGCTGATCACAACACCCCAGGACACTGCAACTGTCATAAATATGAACCAGTTGCCAAGTGTTTGAATTTTGATCTCTTGGCCATGGGGATGCTGCAATGGTTCTAAGCGTGAAAAACGGTCAAAGTCACTTTTTTTCAATGCCGTTGTAACTTTGAATGGTCACTAAACCATTGAGGATTACCTGTATATAAATAGCCATAAAACTGAAACCTGGATCAATTTATCTTCATAAATAGCCCCATGAAAATAAAATAATTTTTCCTTTCTTCCAAAGGACTTGGAAGACTTTTCAAACTGACTATTTCCAACATGCTGTTAGTGGTTCCTCAATCTTTCCCAACAAGATTCCTTCCAAATGTCTTGAATTTCAATTCCAGTTATTCCTAACCAGTATGGCCTATTGCTCACTAAAGATGATGAAGGTTTAATCCAACATATCTGGAAGGCATCACATTATAGAGAGTTTGCTCAGCTTTGTGAGCTTCATCAACATCAAAGGATCTTCTTTTGCTGATGGATCCAATTTCCCCACATCACCCTCAGTTAATATATATTTGAGATACAGATGTATTGGTTTGTGGGAGAAAGAAACATCCTGATACTGTTAGTGGGACTACCCAAAATGACACCAAAGTCTGTGTAAGCTTTTAAGCTCTCCAAAATTGTTCACTGGGCAAAAATATAAAAAAAAGAACTTGGGGGAAAAAAAGCAAGGATGTTTAGTTACACCTGCAGGACACCTGAAAATGAAATCAAAATAAACATTATATACATAGAGCATATATTATGTACTGTTTGCTATAGCACAATGATCTTTTAATGAACTCTACCTGAAGTAGCAAACCAACGGTCCTTAAGACAACAGCTTTAGTTCTTTGCTACTCAGCAGATGAATACATCTGGCTAATTTGGTATAAATCAGCACACTCTGAGTAAGTAGAGGTTGCTCTGAATGAAACTAGCAGAATTATTATTGGATGCCTGAAACCCACCCCTCTTGATAAGATCTACCACTTAGCTGGCATTGCCCCATCTGCTGTTCGCAGAGAAGCAGCAGCATAGAGAGGCTTAAATCGTCTATATCTGGACCACACCGTCTCTGTGGCCTACAACCAGCCTACCAGAGATTAAAATCCAGGAAAAGCTTTCTTAGGTTGACGGAAGACTTGAAGAACTTAAAAGCAGAGTGGACCTATGGAAAGCTACAAAGAACCAACACTGGATGGAGGAGCTGGCACCTGGTTCTTGTGACAGCTGGAAAGTATGGAAATCATTGAATAAACCGTGCAGGGTCCAACAAGATCAAGAGACACTCTAAATAAATGGAACAATCCAGTAGCATCCGCCCTTTGTGAATGTGATGATATGCAGACAAAAACACATACATATATCTGCCTTTTATTCAGTGTATACTTGAGGACCTCATGACAGTGCAATAGAACACAATTATTGCTAGTTTCTGGGCAAGATCTGTTTAATTTGTACATATTTTAATCTAGTATTTTAAATTTTATGCCACAGTATGCCTTAATTGTGATACTTTTGATCCAAATTAAAAAAACACTTTCAAAGGCAAGTCCTCACAATGTTACTTCCATCTTATTTGCCTGCTCAACATTGAGATAGGCAGCTTAAATCCATATTTAATTGTCCTCATTTGGAAATGATCTTCTAAACTTCCCACTTGGCCATTAAAGATGCAATCTACTTATCTCTAGTCAGTCTGCCCTTCTCAAGGTAGAGGTCACTACACCTTTTGCACACATGACTGGAGGACTGACAACTCACATTCCCTGATTAACAGCTTTACACCAATACTAAATCTCCCCCGCCCTCCCCTTTGGAGATACAATGATGTACAAGGAGATCGGCCTAGTGATGTTCCTAACGGAATATCATACTCAACATGAAATAGACTAAAATTGCTAAAAAAAAAAATTAGTCTCTGCAAAAGGAGTCCATGTCTTCCAGAGGATTGACATTCTCATGGTTGAAACTTTTTTTTTTTAAATGGCAACTCTATTTCTCATCAGCCAAGGATTGCTTGTATCAGCTGCAGTATAGCATGAAGCAAAGCGAGTAAAGCAACATTTGCACTCTGCCTTGGGTGACCCAGAGCAAAGGAGATATTTGCTTAATGGCTTAAGCATACTGTGAAAATTATCCCCCGGCAACCCTGCATAGAAGTTCTGGTCATGAATGGAAGCTGCAATGTACTGGGCTAAGGAAGAGAGGAAGAGAATGTTGGGAGTGTCCTTCTCTAGTGCTTGGATTCCAACCCACCAATTATTTGGCTCATGATAAATCTGGCCTTCTGCGGTATCCCAAATTACTCCATGGGATATCATCACAAAGCTTCACTTGCCTCCCCCCTCCCCCCATTCAAAATCCATGGTTTAACAGAAAAACTCATGGCTGCTGTTTTGTTTTGTTTTTTAATGATTATTTTAATAGCATTACTCCCATGGATTTCATTGAAACTTCATTCTTTGCATTGAGATTCTGGAAAGAGTGCAACAAAGAGCAACAAAGTTGATTAGAAGGTTGAAGGGAAAACATATGAGGAACGGTTGCAGGAATCGGGTATGTCTAGTCTAGTGAAAAGAAAGACTAGGGGTGACACAATAGCAGTGTTCCAATATTTAGGGACTATCACAAAAAAGAGGGGGTCAATTTATTTTCCAAAGTACCAGAAGGCAAGACAAGAAACAATGGATAGAAACTAATCAAGGAGAGAAGCAACCTAGAACTAAGGAGATATTTCTTTACAGTGAGAACAATTAACCACTGTAATGGCTTGCCTTCGGAGGTTGTGGGTGTTCCATCACTGGAGGCTTTTAAGAAGACACTGGACAGCCACTTGTCTGGAATGGTATAGGCCGGGTCTCCTGCCTGAGCAGGGGGTTGGACTAAATATTTCCAAGGTCCCTTCTAATTCTGTTATTCTGTTCTGTTCATTCAAACTTTGAAACTAAGCAGAGTACAGAAGCACATTGATGTTTTGTTGCAATGCGTTACCAGGCATTACATTTCATAAGCCACTAAAAGACTATTCTGAAGTTACTGCCTTGTGCATCTATCATCCAGAGATTGCATCATATAACTTGCACCTTTTCTAAGAATTGATATAATACTTTGTTTATATTTGTTTGGCTCATGTGAAGAGATTGAAAGGACTGTCAAGATCTACTAGAAAAGATACAAACTGGAGTTAAATCATAATGGTCTTAAGAAGCTTGATCACTGTTGGCAGATGTATATAGCAAATGTTGGTGATTGTATGGAGAAGCAAACACGTAACAAAGCTCATTTCAAGGATATTTATCTGTTTCATATGTTAAAGTATAAATCTATTAAAGTTACAGAGGTAGAGTCTTTTCATTCAAATGCCATCATTATTATTTAGCTCAAAAATAAAAGAGAAAACAGAAGGAATTATTTATGGGGATTGTCTCTGAAAGGAATATTGAGCTCTCCTTTGTCCATATCAAAAGATTAATATTATCACTGCAATAAATAAACATATCTTAAAATTTATGGTTGAACTTAAAAAAAAAACATTACTCCGAAAGACTCCAGTGGAAAAACTGGTGGAATGTAAGTGCAGTTCAGAATGAAGCAGGAAGAAGTATTGGGAATTCCCCAAATCTGTCCCTCTACCATCACACATTCAGGAGATAAATTGATAGTTGTCTTTCCCACTGGAAGGTGACTCAGTAGGAGTGGAGGTCAGAGACTCCACCCATCATTGTCTTAGTCTAAGCTAAAAATGGTAAAGATAGCAACACTGCACAGTTTTGTTGCTGAAACAAAGCAGCGCTTGGTTGTGGGGCCAGCATAATTTATCTCAATATACTTTGTTACCAATTTACAAATGAAAGCATATTAACTCAGCTGTCTGGATGAACTCTTCATATACAGTACTGTTACTCTCAAGTTAAACCAGCTCACAACTTCAGTGCCCTTCACAAAAGGATTCTTCACCTTTCAGGATTCTTAGAAATAGCCATGATGTTTTCTGAAGGTTAAACCTATTCATCTGGAAAATGCCCAAGGTGTACAAGGCTTGGTTGCATTTAACATTCAGAAACCAATTGTATTCTGTTTCTGATATTCCAAAGGCCATTGTTTCCCATTCTGTCTTTTCACAGACAATGAATTCAACAGACACCTTGATTTTGTGGACAGAAGAAATGTTCAAATAAATTTCATGGTTTTTTTTTTTTTTGCTACCTTGTCCAGCTACGTAGGAACTCAGTATGAGAAACAGGAAGAATTTGCCTGAGTGCCCTTTTTGTATGCCTTCCTTTAGTCTTCGCTCCAAAATTGCTACTTAAAAAAATAAGACATGTTGAATAAAGGAATGCATTCACCAGTTTTTAAGCAACCTGTTTGGATCCTTAGTTTGAACTTTATCTTAGTGAAAGTAATGGAATTTATTTCTGACAGATATATTTGGAACTTCAACTTTAATTTATTTAAATGATTAATAAAGTGTTTGGAAAGAGCTAAGTTGTTTATTTCTAATGATTCAAGAATCTGCAGTACTGTACGGTTCCCCAAAATCTTAAATCTGTATCTCACTTTCTTTCTCCTTGTGCCAAAACAAGGAGCTGACTACAAAGAAAATATCTCTCAAGCTGTAGAAACAGGGAATTAACATTGTGAAGTTGACCAGTTTTAAAAAGTCACAGGAACTATTTTACATAAACAGTTTTCCATAGTGGCAGCATTTTTCTGGAATATTCTGCTTTTTTTTTTTACCCCAAAGGTAAAACCACACACAGAATACAGAATAATAGAGTTGGAAGGGACCTTGGAGGTCTTCTAGAGCAGGGCTTTGCAACCCATGGTATGCGTACCACCAATGGTACTTTAGCACCTGGCTGGTGGTATGCAAGCCCTAGCTAATTGTAGTGGGGGAGGGAACCAGTTAAAGCAGAGCCGCACAGACCTGGAGGAGATCAGCTGGAGCTGCAGAGCTTGGCAGAATCCCCAGGATCTGCCACGTGGCGACATAGTAATTGGAGCTTCCGGTGCACCCGGAAGAGAAGAGGAGGAGGGCGGAGAGAAGAGAAGGTATAAAAGGGGCAGACCGAGAAGAGAAGAGGCTTTTCTTACTGAAGCACTGAGGAGAGACAGAGCGAGCGGCCTGTTTTGGAAGGAACAGTGAGCGAAGAAGGGTGAGTGAGCAAGTGGTGTGTTTTTTTGGGAAGGGCTAGCAAGCGAACGGCGTGTTTAGCAAGCACGTGTTTTCAGGTGAAGGTTGAGTTAGCGAGTGAGTGAGCTGGGCAGGAGCCCAGGAGCGCAGCTACAGCTGAGCCACGCTTCTGCTGAGCCCCAGAAGCACGGATCAGCTGCAGCCCGGCGCTGATCCTGGGGCTTCACTTAGCAAGCAGCATGTTTTCCAGAAGCGCAAGCAAATGAGCTGGGCAGGAGCCCAGGATCAGCGCCAGGCTACAGCTGATCCGCACTTCTGGGCGGCTCTGCAGAAGCGCAGATCAGCTGTAGCCCGGCGCTGATCCTGGGCTCCTGCCCAGCTCACTTGCTTGCAGAAAACATGCTGCTTGCTAAGTGAAGCCCCAGGATCAGCGCCGGGCTACAGCTGATACAGCCGCCCAGAAGCGCAGATTAGCTGTAGCCCGGTGCTGATCCTGGGGCTTCACTTAGCAAGCAGCATGTTTTTCAGCGAAGCACAAGCAAGTGCAAGTGGCATCAGAGTCCACATTACTGTTCTGTCCCAGCCTACGTACGTCCTTGTTACTTCACAAAGACAACCCCTCTTTGAACAGTAGACTGGAAAATAAATCCTTTTATTTGAGTTACAGACCTGATAATTGTCCCAGAAAACCAAAGCAACAGAACACTTTTCCAATGGAGACCTTGTCCAAAAGCAAAAACAGAGCACGAGTCAAACAGGAAATAACTCACAGACAAAATAAACAGACCATGATCTCTTGATTCTGAAGTTCTTCGCAAACGGTTCTTCCAGCAACCAGCCTGCCCATACATTCCCTTTTTGTTACGCAGCCCCCAAGGCATGGCTTCTCACTGCTTCCTCCTCTTCCCCTGGAGTTGCCCCATTGCCCCAGTCTTACTCGTGTGACTGCCTATGTTTACGAGCGTCTCTGAGGTCTTCCAGGTGTGCTTCCTCTGAGTCCGACTCATCTTCCCAGCACCGCTGGCTCTCAGCTCGATCACAAGTGGAAGGACCAGCCTCCTCATCAGTCTGTAAGTCCTGCAGCTCATCAGAGCCTCCCTCCCACTCTGATGGATTTTCAGGCCCCTCCTCCTCCTCCTCTGATTCCCCAGACTCAACTACCAGGATCACAGGCTGGCACGGAATCACAACAGTTACCTGTGCTATGCTGCCCAGACCCCAGCTGGGTTTTGGCAGGCAGCTGCGCGGTCTTCTCATTGCACGGAGCGGGCGAGGCAAACCAGCAACATGCCAAACCTGCCTGTGCACCCGCAGAGGCAGAGGAGAGTGCATGCGTCTCAGCCTCTGCGCGCACACAGGCAGGTTCGGCATGTTGCCGGTTCACCTCGCCTGGCCGCTCTGCACATTGATGAGAATGCACCACTGCCTGCCAAAACCAGGCTGGGGTCTGGCCGGCGTAGCACAGGTAACGTGGACTCTCATGCCACTCGCAGCGTCCCCTCCCCCAGAGTCCACAGGTGTGTGAAGAGGGTGAGGGCCATTTGTTGGTCTCCTTCAGGGGACACCTGTTTTTCTCCCTCCCTCATTACAAATATCTTCCCGCCACTCTGCTCTTAATGCTGTGCGGCTCTTGTCCAGCAATTTACAGTGGCCTTTCAAGCCATGGCCCCTGGCAGCACAGCCACCAGCCACGCTGGCAGGCTGTCCCCCTCCCCTTGTCCCTTCCTGGGCACGGAGGGGGGGAAGGAAGGAAGGGACAATGAGAGGGAAGGAGGGAGGGAGGGACAATGGAAGGGAGAGAGGGAGGGAGGGAGGGAAGGAAGGTGCCCACTCCAGTCCCACCCCCCTCCACCAGAAACCCATGGATCCCCACCTGCACCCCCCACAGGCACCCCGCAACCTGAGTGATGAGCTGGCCACGCCCCCCCGGCCATTGACTTTGCTTGTCAAAAAGTTTCAAAAGGTGATGACATGACCCTGGGACACTGTGACTGTCATAAGTATGAATCAGTTGCCAAGCATCCGGATGTAAATCACCTGACCCTGGGGATGCTGCAACAATCATAAGTGTGAAAAATGGTCATAAGTCACTTTTTTCAGTGCCATTGTAACTTCGAACAGTCACTAAGCGAATTCTAAGTTGAGGACTACCTGTACTTTATAATTTTTTCCCTTTTGGGGGGGGTCATCAAGTTTTTGACACCTTGCTAGGCGACTGGTGGTACTCGGATATTGCCTTATCCTAAAAGTGGTAAAATGGGTGAAAAGGTTGAAAAGCCCTATTCTAGAGCAACCTCCTGCTTAGGCAGGAAACCCTATACCATTTCAGACAAATGGTTGTCCAATCTTTCTTAAAAACTTCCAGTGTTGGAGAATTGACAACTTCTGAAGGCAAGTTGTTCCACTGATTAATTGTTCCCATTGTCAGGAAATTTCTCCTTAGTTCTAGGTTGCTTCTCTCTTTGGTTAGTTTCCATCCGTTGATTCTTATCCTGCCTTCAGGTGCTTTGGAGAATAGGTTGACTCCCTCTTCTTTGTGGCAGCCCCTGAGATATTGGAAGATTGCTATCATGTCACTCCTAGTCCTTCTCTTCATTAACACATTTCAATACAATAATAACCATTCACACACTAGATATTCTTAATTCTTCAACCACTGTAAAAATATTTATTTCTACAATCCCAGATTAACAAACATATTAACTTTAGACATTAATTTAGTAATTTTATAATTTTTACTGTTTTAGTAGCACTCAATAACAATAGTAAGGTTAAATATTAAAGAATGCTAGCTGTTTGGGTTGTACTCTGAATTCATGTATTTGCCTGCTAATATATAAAGATTTCTTCTTTATATATTCTTTATTTCTGATACCTTCTGTTAGTGATACAGTTTATTTCATCAAAGAGAAGCAGTAGGAAAAGAAACTTGGCTATTACTATATAATTTGTACACCATTTGCTTTTTCTGAAAGCTTTTAAAAATGAAGCTTAAAATATGACTATTAGACATTTAGAGATGATTTATCAGCCTTCAAATACATTTTAATGAACATGAAAGGTCTTAAAATGTCCTGGCATTGTAACTGAGTGCATCCTTTGAAACGACTTTAATTTTTGTAGGTAAATGGAGCCTGCTTGGCCTTTTAGCCTACCAATATGATCACAAACTCTTCAGAAATTCACTGGGCAAAAGATTTTTTTTTTTAAAATAAATTTGTTCCAGTCTTGTAGGTTTCTCACCCTTGCCCACCCCATACCCCTTGATTTCAGCATGAAGTCACTGGCCATTATGCCATACTACTGCTGATATTCATGCTTCACCTGGCAAGAATATTTGAAAGTTCAAAAGCTGCTTATACTGCACTTCAAAGTGAAAGGCTTGGGAGAAAAAAAAGAAAAGGAAGCCCAAATGAAGAGCTTTTATGTTTTATCCTCACTGTCAATAAACTGCATTTAAAACTAAAATAAACAAGATGTTGTCTTTTATTCTGGGCCAATAAAACAGGCAAGAGTGCTTGTAACATTCAAATGATTGCTTTTTTTTCCATCCAAAAGATGCATTTGAGTAGCAATTTAATGAAAGAATCTAGATGAAGATTTTTTTTCCAGAAATAAAACAGGAAGAAATAATGTCTGCATCATTATTAAATAAAATGATAGTTTTTTCTGTAAGCTAGTCCTTTAGTTCACAAAATAATATTGTAGAACATGACTACAAATTCTCAGTTCCATACTTAAGCAAACTTCAAAAGGCATCTCAATTAATAAAATAAATGTAGAGCAAAAGTTTATATCAGGGTCAGCTGAAAATTAAGGACAGAACTAGTCTGTATACTATATTTCTGTAACCCCACTATAAATTAAGTAGTATTTACTTAGAATGGGCCTTTTCTATTATGGTTGATAGTGCCATACATATATATATGTATATAGCTGTGAATGCATGTTCTAAAGCTAACTGGAGAGCAAGACCTTAGCTTTTTAGCCCTTATTTGAATTTATTGTATTAGGGGGAATAATAAGTAGCTTCACACTATTACCAGATAGATTTCTTCCCTGTGTGAAGTGCCTCAACGTTAAGTGATGGAAATATATTTGTAAAGACCAGCTACAAAGAGGCTTAGACAATATTATTTACAAACTGAATGTGGTATAGGTTTTCTTGGATTGTAGCTAGTTCCGCCATCCCCAAAATAATGCCTCTCAGTGCATAGATATAGATGGATAAAATTCCAATACATCTTGGGATCACTGGATTGAGAAAAATGGCCAGTCTCATCAGATGCATATATCAGTTGAAATGCTGTAGTCTAAGATATCTTATTTATGATGCTAGAAGACTGTTTTGCTAAAACAGACTAACAAAATTGCCATTCTGGAATGCATGTTTAGATACAGGATTCAGCTTGTCAGGGAAATACAAAAACAATGGTTTTCTTGGCCTGGTGAAAGATAACATGTTCAGGTTGATTAGAATACTGATTTTTTTTTTATTAAAAGTTCCAAAGAACAAAAATGTGAACATTTCCTTGAAGTTATTGCCAGAAAAAGTCAACACATTCAATCTTCTGCAGTTCAGAGATATTAACAATGTAGACTGATGGAAAATATAAGGAAACAAATATATGTATACATAGTTATACATGCCATATTGTAACACTATGCAGGAATTTGATTTCTGATGTGCCTAATTTATAGAAGTTCAATGTTCCAAGTTTTGTTGCCAAAAGTATACACAATATTCCCTAAAGCCTTCATTACTCTTGTTTTTTTTCTGGCTGTGATGACCTAATACATTTCTATCCCTTTCTATTCATTTGCACATTTATTCTGCCTAATTCAGTGCTGGGTTAAGTACAAGTAATCCCCAAGTTACGAGCGTTCACTTAACACTCATTCAAAATTACATAACGAGCGCCCCTTAGTGCTTACGAGCAAGTCTCGAAGTTATGAATATTGCAGCACCACAGCAGTCGTTTGCCCTTATGAGCGACCACAGTGGCTCTGCAACATTCACCCTGGCAAATGCTTCCGCAGCCTCCCCGCGGCCCGATCAGGCCTGGAAAAGGCCTCCGGAGCCCAGATCGGGCCGCGCAGGGTGTGCGGAAGTGTTCCCCGGTCTCAAATCCAGGCGACAGCGGCCTGGAAAAGGCCTCCAAAGCCTGGATCAGGCCACACGGGGTGCACATAAATGTTTGCCGGCTTCAAATCCGGGCCACAGTGGCCTTGAAAAGGCCTCCAGATCCCAGATCCGGCTGCGCGGGGTGCACGGAAGCGTTTGCGGCCTCAAATTTGGACAGCAGTGGCCTGGAAAAGGCCTCTGGAGCCCGGATCAGGCCATCGGGGTGTCATGGAAGCATTCCCCGGCCTCAAATCAGGTGGAAGAGAGGAGGCGGAACTTTTCCAGGTGAGTCTGGCGCGGCAGGAAGGGAGGGAGAAGCGTGCGGTATCTTAGTGGGTCGGGGAAGCCTTGGGGGTCTGTTCCAGCACTAGGCCCTCCATGGCCTTTCCCACCCTGAGATACCTCATGTTTGCTTAATGAGCCGCATGCGTTTTAACGAGCAAGGGAGTGATCTCGTACCTCGAACGAGATTCACTCTACGAATTTTCGAGTTACGTGTGGAATGGGCAGGCTCCATTACACTCGTAACTTGAGGACTACCTGTACATATTTTACTTTGGAGTGCAGTGTTCTCTTCCCAGGCTTGAATCCAGAACATGTTAAGTCTTGTTGCATGTATCCCTTTGGGATTTTGGGCTTCTGCTTGTTTGACCTCATCATTTTCAGATTATATAGCAAATCCTTTCAGAAATAATGTTTTATTATATAGCACAGTCTGTTGTGGAACCTGGAAACCCAAATGTGGAAGTCTAGATCTGGATTAAAGGACTCACTAACAAGCTAATTTTGGAACAAAGGTTGTAAGCAGAGTTGAGCAACCTTATTTTGTCAAGGACTAGAATTACTTGGGGATTTTGATCAATGGTTATCACTAAAGAAAGCAGAGTGTGATAAGAAAGTCCAAACTGGATGGGACTCAAGCCCAATGTTGGGGGAAACAACACCCATACTTTGACAGCGCCCCCTTTCCCCCCTCTATTTTTAAATAAAAACAATGAAGCTTGTCAACATTAGGAGAGGCATCGTCGATCACCCTTTTTATTTGTCATTGCTATGATTCTACACTTTGTAATTTTGAAGAAAATAAATCTTGGCTATAAAACAGCAAAAAAAATGCTAATGAAAACTCAGAATTTGCTTTATATGGATGGTCTTAAACTCTGGAAAATCAGAAATGAAAATCTAATCCTGGAGGAGAACTATTGAAAGAATTTTTAGCACAGATTATAGCAATGGAATTTGGCCTAAGAAATGTGCTATAGTAGCAATAAATCAGGGTAAAATCATGAACAGTAATGGAATTGAAATGCTGAATGGCCAAAGCATCAAGACCCTTCTGGATGAAATATCTGGGCATTTTAAGTTAGATAACATCAAGCCTGGACAAGTTAAAAATGTGATTAAGAAAGAATACATCTAAAGAGTGAGAAAATTGCTAAATGCAATACTGAATGGCAGAAATGCCATCAAAGCCATCAATATCTGGGTCATACATGTGATATGGGGTTATTAACTAGACACAAGCTTCACTGGACAATTTGGACTGAAAAACAAGAAAATTAATGACTTGTAGTTTTACTTTACATGTATTACATTCCTGTGGTGATATTGATACATTATACCTGGTCTTCAGAAATGGGGACTTCAATTCAAACAAATTGTCAAAAAAGAATAGTGTGCATTGGCAGATTACAGAAGAGACAGCAAGTTAAAAGTTGAAACTTAATGAATGTGCAGGAAATAAAACATGACTATTGAAACAATGTAATTAAAAACAAGAACGGAATACTGGCAAGAAAATGCATTGCATGGTCAATTTCTGCAAAAGATTGAGGGAAAGTAAATACAGGTACAACCTGACAATGGCTTACAACTAGAACATTAAAAAAAATGAAGGCTTTATAATGGCTGCTAAAGAAGAAGCTATTTGAACTAATGCAATAAAAGCTACAATTGAAAAATTGTCAAATGATTCAAGATACAAATTGTGCAAAAAGGCAGAAGGAATAGTAGATCATATTCTAACTCATGCAAGAAGATTGCACAATAAATTACAAACAACAGTATAACCCAGTCACCAAAATGTTATCATGTGCCAGTAATGAAAAATTGGTGGGAACATAGAATTGAAAAGTCAAAAATAAGTAGGCTAAAATATTACAGGATTTCCAAATATAAACCAAAAAACTCTTGGCTCATAATACACCAGATTAAACTATGGTACAAAAGAGGAAGTGTGGATAATTTATGTGGCAATAATAGGAGATACTAGTATAGAGTTGGACAAAGTGTTGGAGAACAACACAAAGTATCAAGATCTGAAAGTCAAAATTGAAAGATTGTGGCATAAACTGGCTGTGGTGGTCCCTGTGGTTATAGGCACACTGGGTGCCATACCAATAAAAACAGCACTTAGAAATCTGCAAATTGACAAAGTTTTCATATGTCAATTACAAAAGGCCGTACTGTTTGGATCTGCATATATATTATCCCCATACATTATAGCATTGCAGATTTTGGGGAAGAACTTGATATATCTGAAGGCCAATATCAGCTAACAAAAGCTGGAAGTTGTGATTTCACATTATATGAAATGTGAATTTTATATGTAAATAATAAGAGTAGCAGATAACAACAAGACCTGGCAATGGCTTAGAATAGGAAAGTTGAAGATAGTGGGGCTAATTCTGGTTGCACAAGACTAAAGCTTAAGAATTTATGTATAGAAAACTAGAATGGAGAAGACAGCAACCATCAACAAATGCCGCCTCTGCAAAAAACAGTGAAGAAACAGTGGACTGCCTAGTTATCTGCTGCAGGAAGATTGCACAGTTTGACTACAATCAACAGCATGGCCAAGTAGTAACAATGGTACATTGGAAGATCTGCAAGAAATTCTATTTGCCTATAAGGAAGAACTGGTGAGTCCATAAAATAGAGAAATAGAAAATGAGAATATTAAAGTTCTAGGATTATAGAATTCAAATAGACAAGCACCTATCACATAACATCCCAGACTTAACAATTATTGATGGTAAGACAAAAAAGGTCTGGATAGTAGATATGGCAGTACCTGGAGACAGCAGAATAGAAGAAAAGGTACTGGAGAAAAATCACAAAATACAAAGACCGAAGTGACTATGGCAAAAGAAAGGTAGTACTACTAACAATAGGCATCTCGGATACAATCCCAAAACTTCTGGAACACCACTTGAACGCTATGTGTATTCACAAGAATCAGTCAATCGCAAAAAGTAGCTTTTCATGGAACATTTTATATCTTTAACACCATCAAACAATATCTGCCTATCCAAAGTAATTGGGAAGAATTCAATAGGTGGACAAAAATATTAATAATTAATTTATATGTTATATCAGTGATGGCGAACCTTTTAGAGACCGAGTGCCCAAACTGCAACCCAAAACCCACTTATGTATGATCGGGAGCCAGCTGGGCATGGCCCATTGGGTGGGTGTGGCCCATTGGGTGGGTGTGGCTGTGGTGGTAACGGCAGACTGGGTGGGACTAAAAAGTTCAATCAATCAATTCCAACTTTGCGAGATCTTTTTTTTTCCCGTGAGAAGTTGAAATTGACTGATTGATTGAACCTTTTTTTTTTTTTGCACATGGCGGCGGAGGCCTAAAGTGAAAATGTTTTATAAAACCCAGCTGAAGGCCTAGGACTGGGGCGACGGCGCACGTGCCCACTGGGAGGGCTCTGCGTGCCACCTGTGGCACGTGTGCCATAGGTTCGCCACCACGGTGTTATATAATATATTAAATAATATTTCATTATGTATTATATTTTTATTATATTATGTATTTTATTTTTATTTCATTATGTATTATATTTTTATTTATAACATAACATAACATATATACATTGTTGTGTATATAATAATTTATTAAATTTATACGCCACCTAAATCCCAGCAATTCTCCCTTCTGAAAACAATTTTATCAGAGCTGATTCCTTGCAAATGGCTTTTGAAATGAGACTGATAATTTCATGAACTTTGGCTAAGGATCACACCCTATCCAGGCACCAAATCCTAGATTCAATCAAAATGTGAACTATGCAACTGAGAGCAAAACACAGCAGCCTGGAGAGGAAAATTTGGGGCTTTCCATGAAGCAGTGCCTAATCTGGATAAATTGAGGGATTCCACTAACTTTGTCCAAGATTTAGTCCATCTGAATCCTTTGGGGCTTCCTATTGGGGAAGCTGTATATAGAGGTAATTGGTGGGAACCTAGGAATCTGCCTAATTCAGTCAGTTCACTGGTCTTGTATCTACTCCAGGAATGGGCACTTTGGTGCATTTTAGATTTATTGGATTTCAAATCCAGTCTGCTCTAGGAAGCATGGACCATTATGTGAGTTGAAGTCCAAAACATCTGAAAAGCACCAATTTTCCTACCCTTGTTCCACACTGATTGGTAACCACTTCCCAGTGCTTCCAGGAGAATTCTGCTTGATCCTTTCAAATGGAAATGCATGGAACCTTTTGCTTGTAAAAAATCTTGGAAAGCCACATTCTGACCTAGCATCTTCCACAAAATGTTCAACCTCTAGGGAGAGCATGACAGTCCATCAGGATAGTTAAGTAGCTCTTTGGTTTCAGCCAAATTATTAAAATTATTTTCAATAGCTCAATAAAGGCTGTAACAGGGAATTGGCTAATCAAGAAATCATTATTTTTTTAAAAAAATTAAACGGACCCCTATCATTTCAGTAAGCTTAAAAATGACCCCTTCTTGAAGAATGATATTAAAGTGCTTTGATTTTACCGATCTAACTAAGGAAGAGGTATTATTATTTTTATTCTAGGGGTTGATCTTCAGAATTACTCACAGGCAGGCTGTCATTCATAGTGGTAACATAGAGAAGAGAAGTTCTTTGATCTCTGGATAGTTAAAGTTGCAAGTAGATTCCAAGGGGAAGATAAAGTTAATGTGTCATACCCTAAAATACCTTTTTCTATTAAAATGAAAAATTATGTGGCAGAGTTGTCTTATTGGTCACTAAACTAATAATCAAGAGTATGATAAACTGGTAAAGTTTAGAAACTAATGATCTTCACTTCTATTAATTGCATTATACTTTGACCTTATTTTGCAGTTTTTATTGAAATAAAAATGGATTACACTATTTCCCCTTGAGCAATAAAAAAAAACTACTTCAGTAAAAGACACTTACACATAAAGCATCTTAAATTTTCATGCAATTTAAACAAGAGTTTTTCATTTCTATAGAGTTAAATTATATTCTGCACCACACATACAATACAAATGTATTGCTTTTTTAATGACACAATTAGCAATTATGTGCACAAATCATACTAAACCAAAGTGCATTTTGATTTTTTCAGGTTTAGGACCATATGTAATAACTATTTTGGTTATAAATTATGGTTTATGGTTTATCAACCAATTCTTCATGTTTCTACTATGGTTTAATGGAAAATAAGGAGGTTATTTTGACTCTCATACTTACTCAGTATAGCATTTGGAGTTGTAAAAAAAAGAGAGAGGGAGAGACTTTCACATTAAAGGGATAGAGAAAATGTAAATATATGTGTGTGTGTTTAAGACTAAGATGAATAAACTTTTATTTGAAGATATAAAAAGATAAGGATGAGTATAGATAAGACACTATACAGTACTTATTTTATTTATATGCCACCCATGTGCAAGAAAAGATAAATTATGCAAGAATATGAGATGGCATAGAGACTAGTATCTGTAACTAGTATCTATAACTATAACTAGTATCTATAACAACTCAGCAATATCAAAATTACAGCCCATGAATCATGACATCACACAAATGATCCACGCAATTATATATGTGGATAATCATGTCTTAAACAAGCACATAAATCACTTCATTTGCATTATATATTATGTCACATATGTTGTCATTTGTCTACCCCACTAGCCTACAAATATAGAATATTGAAAATCTCATTCCTCTCCTGCCATATAATGTATACTTTTCATGAGCTGTTATTTGTCTTTTCCTTAAATACAAACATAACTTCTTGTCATTCTTACATATTTCAAGTCTCAGTAGCTGGCTTATACTGCTAATGTTTAAAATAATACTGAGGTGCTATTTGCAGAATGATTCATCAAGTCACTGAGTGGCCTTTCAAATTTTCATTGCTCCAGGTGGTGTTTCTAAACAAATATTTGAATGGGAACACAGCTGAAGTGTGAAGTTCAATATTACTGACAGCATACACTTTTTAAAAACCCTAGGACATTGGTACAACTGTTTTAAAGATTTAAGATGATGTGGGCATGTATTTTGAATCTGAATAAGCAGAGAGCTCTTAACTTTTATTTATTACTGAATAAGCAATCTCATTTAACATGTTGAAGAAAACTCAGAAGATTACTGGTTTCATTACAAAATATTGATGAAAATCAACTAGTTCATAATCTGTTTAGTATCCAGATTTTTTTTTCTCAGTCATTAACAGATTCACAGATCACATTAAGCCACAGTGATCTTTTTTTGGTTTATATATAGGCAGTGGTGGGATTCAAATATGTGAACAATCGGTTCTCTGTGTGGATGCCACTTCCGGAAGTTCATTCTGGGCCTGGGCAACAAAAAATTAGCTATCGGTTCTGTCGAAGTGGTGCGAATTGGCTGAATCCCACCACTGGATATAGGTTGTTTTAACCCAGCAGTGATTTGTAACAATATATAAACCTAGCTAATAATATGATAGGTACAACAAACGGTGATTAATATAAATTCAAACAGTTTTTGTTTTTGTACTGGCCATACTTAATTCTTTCACTTTTGATATTCATCTTAACTGAATTTTGTTAGTTCTACATGTTATAAGCCAATTTTTACATTAGGGGCTTATTTATAGCACACATTAAAGTGAAATTTTCAGTCTTTGCTAGGAATTACAAAAGGCTAGAGAAAAACAAAAGCAGAATCTTCTTTGTGACAGGATGCTAAAACAAGTGATAGTTTTCTCAACTTTCTCATTCTTTATGTCTTGGTTCAAAAATGTACTAAACTGTAATCCAATTTCAAAACCCTATTTTAGGACTTGCATGTTGTCTGAATTTAGTTCAGTCAATGTCTCATCTTCTTGTACATATTATCTTTTCTTGCACATATACCCAAGAGTCATTTGACTGTGAGATGGGTGGCATACAAATAAAATAAATAAAACAATAAACCTAGATTAAACAATGGATTATCAGGAATGTATGCAGGATTGTATAAAGCATGGCTTAGATGTCTACCGTGATCTAAGCGAAACTTTAAGGGGGATTTTCTGACTCAATTTGGCAGTATAAAAATTTAACCTCCTTTTGCTCTTGCCAGTTGAATTCTTAAGCCTGTTTCCACCAGAGTTATTTATTATCAAGTTTACAACCTTGCATGTAAAGAGCATTAATTGCATCATTATTATTTTGAACCCAAAATATATGTTTTTGATGATAATTCTCTCTATCTCATACCAGTCATATAGTGCCTGGTAATGAGGGAAGTTGGTCCAAGTGTAGATAGCTGCTATACAAGAACTCCAATGCAGATTCATCAGGAAAACAATACCACTAAATAAAAAGAATCTCACTCTCAAGAAAAGGTACAGAAAACTTGCAACCCAAGTGTCCCAAAAACATTGGACTACATTTTACAATGGTGATGGTAATCTTACAGTCAGGCTTTTGGCTTTGATTTGCTAACAAGATGTTATTAATAGGCAAAATTCCAAATATTATTCAGATAAATCTTTTACTGTTTTTAATTTTTATGCTATGGATGGTATCCAGTATACTTACTCATCTCCCTCAACTAGCATGTCAAAGAAAAGTAGCGGCCTGCACTACTTTGAGAAATCATATAACTAAAAATCTGAAACAGTAGCAGTACATTCAGGGCAGGTGCGTCTGAGATTGTGATTTTATTTTATTTCAGAATATCTGGCTTAGTTCAGTGCAACACTTGTTTTGCAGCTGTCTTTCGCTGTACTCTTTTCAAACTTGGAAACTGTCCTATCACTGGTCTACAAGGACAGATTACTTATCTAGGGTCTGTAATCTGTGCTCTCCAGGCAGAAATTAGGTGTCCAGTTCAGCCCTTCTGCTCTATTGACCTGCTGCGCTGTCATCCCCCTCTACCATAAAGATCCTGCAGGAGAAGGGCAGTATGGACAACCATGGGATCTGGCAGGCTGAGAGCTGTGAACCATAAACACAAAGCTTTCACTGTGTCCCTGCATAACAGATACAGTGCCCTTGCTGACCTTAATAGGGACACTAAGGAGACAGGTCAAGGTAGTTGTAATGGTGATAACTCAAATAAGCAGGGGATCGTGGTCCAAGATGAAGAACTTTTTTGGACAGGGGAAAGTGTGAATCAGGTATTACACCTCAGTCATGTAAGAAGAGCAAGGCATTCAAAAAGAGAAGCCACCTTCTGTTGGTGATTCAATTATAAGGGATGTAAATTTAGGAAAGGATACAGAGGTTTCGAAAGAGGTCAGGTGTCTTCCAGGTGCTACTGCCAGTAGGGACAAGAAACATATTTTTAAGTTAGTCAAGAATGCCAGAAAGGACTGTGATGTGGATGCTATTGTACATCTTGGCACTAACGATCTATCCCAAAAAGATGTACTCTCTGCGCAGAATGATTTCCAGAGCTCGGGGCAGGAACTTAGCAGAACAGGCTGTAGGCTTACTTTTTCAAAGGTTTTACCAGTGTATAAGGAACAAAATGGAAAAGGCCAGCGTATAGCAGAATTTAATATGTGGCTAAAGGAGTGGTGTAAAGGAGAAGGCTTTGGTTATATTAGTCACGATGTCTGCAGCTGGTCCAATGAAAAAGAGACGGCTTGCATCCATCAAAGAAAGGGACTGAGTTACTTGGTAATAAATTCACAGATTTTCTGGAGAAATATTTAAACTGAACAATGGGGACAGTGAGTTAGTTGATACACAACATTCCTGTCCCTGGCAATCTAAAAATTATAGAGTTATCAGTGCATGTAGAGGTGTGTGTGGACAAGAATATCAACCTAGCTGTCAATCAAAATCAAGCTTTTAACAGTGAGTGCCACATCAAGTGCACTAATAAAACAGGGAATAAGAAAATAGAGAAACTCAGGCATCACACAGGTTATATAGAAAGTAAATACAGAATCAGTCATAAAGGACTCAAATGTCTATACACCAACATACAGAGTATGAGCAATAAACAGGGTGAATGAGGGCAGATATGATATTGTTGTCATTACGGAAACTTGGTGGGATGAAGCCCACAAATGGAACACACAGCTAGAGGGATTTAAATTATTTAAAAGAAAAAGACCAAATAAAAGAGGAGGTGGAGTTGCTCTCTATATAAGAAATAACTACATCTCTACAGAAATAGAGCACAACAATGATGAAAACTGTCTCGAATGCATTTGGGTCAATATAAAAGGGGGAGAAATGACATTGCCATAGGTGTATACTATAAGCAACCCAACCAAACAGAGGAAATAGATGAACTTTTTGCTAGTCAAATAACTAAGGTAATGGGGAACTTTAATTATCCTGACATCAACTGGGAGACAAACTGCACCAAGTGAAAGATCAAACAGATTCCTGATAAACCTAGCAGACAACTTTGTCTCCCAAAAATTAAAGATGGGAACTAGGGGATCAGCCATATTGGACCTAATTCTCACTAACAGAGATGAAATGATAGAAGCCACAGGAACCTTGGGGAGGGAGTGATCATGCAATATTGGAATTCAACATTATGCAAGCAGAAGCAATAGAACACAGTCAAACTAGAGTCTTGGACTTTAAGAGAGCTAATTTAAATAAACTTAGAACTTCGGAAGGATTCTATGGATGAGAATCCTCAAGGGGAAAACAACTCAGGAAGCTTGGGAAATTTTGAAAAGCATAATACCAACAAAAGAAAAATAACAGCTCTCAAAAGAAACCAGCATGACTGCACAAAGAACTCTCTGATAAATTGAAAGGCAAAAAGGACAAGTATAAAAAGTGGAAAGAGGAGCGCATAACTAAGGCAGAATATCAGCAAATAGCCTGAGCCAGCAGAAATGAAGTGAGGAAAGCTTAGATTCAAAATAAACTAAGGCTTGCGACAAAAATAACCAAAAAAAAGCTTCTTTCAACATGTAAAAAACAAGAAAAAGGTTAAAGAAATGATTGGTCCATTAGTGGGACAAAGTGGCAAGAAGGTGATAAGCAACAGGGAAAAAGCAGAACTATTTAACTCGATTTTTGCATCCGTCTTTACACATAGGGAAAAAACAACCTATCAAAAACTGTACCATAAAAAACAGATTAGAAACACAAGTTAAGATAGGCAAGAAAATGGTAAGTGAGCACCTGTCCAGCCTAGATGAGTTCAAATCACCAAGACCAGATGGATTACACCACAAGTTTCTGAAGGAATTGGCAGATGTGATCTCAGAACCACTGAACTATATCTTTCAAAGATCCTGGAGCACTGAGGAACTACCAGAGGACTGGAAAAGAGCTGATGTAGTTCTCATCTTCAAAAAAAAAAGGGGGGGGGAATAGATCCAGGACGTATCAGCCTGATTTCAGACGTATCAGCCTGATTTCAATTCTTATGAAGATTCTGGAAAAGATAATCAAGCAAGGAATCAGTGAACACTTAGAAGCAAACAAAGTCATAACCAAAAGCCAACATGGGTTTGTCAAAAACAGATCATGCCAGACAAATCTTATTGCATTCTTTGACCAGGTGACAAAATTAGTGGACCAGAGGAATGCTGTGGATATAATTTACTTGGACTTCAGTAAGGCATTTGATAAAGTAGACCACAACCTACTACTTGATAAGATAGAAAAATGTGGGTTAGACAGCATCATCACCAGATGAATTCGTAACTGGCTGACCGGCCGTACTCAGCATGTGGTCCTCAATGGAACCGCATCTACATGGAGGGAAGTGTGTAGTGGGGTGCCCCAGGGCTCTGTTCTGGGCCCAGTGCTCTTCAACATCTTCATCAACGATTTGGATGAGGGGGTAGATGGGGAAATCATCAAATTTGCAGACAACACCAAGCTGGCAGGAATAGCCAACACTCCAGAAGACAGGCTTAAGATACAGGAGGATCTGGACAGACTTGAACACTGGGCACTATCTAACAAAAATGAAAATTCAATGGTGAAAAAAGCAAGGTCTTTAACATTTTAGGCAAGAAAAACCAAATGTACAGGATCGTATAGGGGGTACCTTGCTCAATAGCAGGAACTGTGAGAGGGACCTCGGAGTCCTAGTGGACACTCACTTAAATATGAGCCAGCAGTGTGCTGCAGCTGCCAAAAAGGCCAACACAGTGCTAGGCTGCATTAACAGAGGGATAGAATCAAGATCACATGAAGTATTAATACCACTTTACTATGCCTTAGTAAGGCCACACTTGGAATACTGCATCCAGTTTTGGTCACCACGATGTAAAAAAGACATTAAGACTCTAGAAAGAGTACAGAGAAAAGCAACAAAGATGGTTAGGGGACTGGAGACTAAAGCATATAAGGAACGGTTGCTGGAATTGGGTATGTCTAGTTTAATGAAGAGAAGGACGAGGGGGGACATGATAGCAGTGTTCCAATATCTCAGGGGCTGCCACAAAGAAGAGGGAGTGAAGCTATTTTCCAAGGCACCTGAAAGCAGGACAAGAAGCAATGGATGGAAACTAATCAAGGAGACAAGCAACCTAGAACTAAGGATAAACTTCCTGACAGTTAGAACAATTCATCAATGGAACAACCTGCCTCCAGAAATGGTGAATGCTCCAACACTGGAAGTTTTTAAGAAGAGACTGGACAGCCATTTGTCTGAAATGGTATAGGGTTTCCTGCCTGAGCAGGGGGTTGGACTAGATGACCTCCAAGGTCCCTTCCAACTTTATTATTATTATTATTATTATTATTATTATTATTATTATTATTATTATTATTATTATTATTATTATTATTATTATTATTATTATTATTATTATTATTATTATTATTATTATTATTATTATTAATCTTTTATTCATTAAACATGAACCTCAGTCAACTGAACATTCAAATTGGCTGGCGCTGATGGTTGACACGGGTTGCTACCAGCATCCTAGGTGTCAACCAGGTACCTTCTTAAAATATAAGATGTTCCCAGTAGCGCAGTTTTTTGTAACATTGCTGGAGTTATTGCAGGAAGCTGCAATTTCTTGATGTATTTTGCAAAGTTTTTGGACATAGTTCCCAGTGCCCCGATGACAATAGGTACCACTGTTACACGTTTCATCCATAATCGCGCAGTTTCGATGGCCAGGTCGCGATATTTCATAATTTTTTCCAGTTCTTTTTCTTCGACTCTGGCATCTCCTGGTACAGCGATATCAATCAGCTGTACGCTTCGGTTCTCTACAACTGTGATATCCGGCGTATTGTGTTCCAAATGGCGATCTGTCTGTATTCGAAAGTCCCACAAAATCTTCACCCTCTCATTCTCAACAACTTTTTCCACCCTGTGTTCCCACGACTTTTGGGTATGTCTAGTTTAATGAAGAGAAGGCCTGGGGTGACATGATAGCAGTGTTCCAATATCTCATGGGTTGCCCCAAAGAAGAGAGAGTCAAGCTATTCTCGAAAGCACCTGAAGGCAGGCAAGAAGCAATGGATGGAAATTAATCAAGGAGAGAAGCAACCTAGAACTAAGGAGAAATTTCCTGAGAATTAGAATAATTAATCGGTGGAACAACCCGTCTCCAGAAGTTGTGAATGTTCCAACACTGGAAGTTTTTAAGAAGAGACTGGGCAACCATTTGTCTGAAATGGTATAGGTTTTCTGCCTGAGCAGGGGGTTGGACTAGAAGACCTCCAAGGTCCCTTCCAACTTTATTGTTATTATTGTTGTTGTTGTTGTTGTTGTTGTTGTTGTTATATAATATTATTAAATAATTCAATTATTTAAATGTCCTATCCTATCTTTAAAGCAATTCCTCTCTCAGAATCCTGATTCTTTTTCTTCAGTTGATTCATTCATGGGACAATTTTTTCTTATTGACATAAGGAAAATGGTTACTAATGCTATATTTACAGTAAGACTAAGACCATAGAAATGAACTATTCTGCATATTTAAAAATGAAATTAGGTACACAAAAGTATAAATATATGGATATCTCGGACTTGGCCCAGAATGGTGCTCTGAACTAGCAGCACATGTCTTTGTTCTGCTAGACCAGGGGTGTCAAACTTCCGGCCCACAGGCCGGATGCATCATAGCGAAACCGCACCCACCCCATTGCCAGCAATGGCAAAAAAGTAATGATACGTCACGACACATCATATGACATTGCGAGTTTGACACCCCTGTGCTAGACAAACGATTGGTTTGCTAGCTACAGAGCAGGTCTCTGTAGCTATTTCACGCCTGGATTAGAAAAGGAGTGGCATGGAATCGCCGTGAAGCTTCTTGGATGGCATTCCTTGGCCTGGGGAGAAGTGAATATTCAGCTAATTCCTTCTCCCTTGTAAGTTTGCCAAAGAGGAGGATTGACCTCATATCTGCCCAGCCGCTGTCTTCAAAGACGCCTCTGTTGTAACTTCACTGTTTGCAAAAAAAAATTCTTTTTAATTTTTGCATGTTAATTGCTGGTTGTGTGCTGGATTTTACATACTTTCTCTCCTTGTGGACTCTAACTGATTTAATAACAATTGAGGAGTGTCTTAAAATAATTAATCATTCTGTATGGAAAAGACAAATGGCAACACTTTTTTTTAGATTACTGAGAAAATGAGTTACTGATTTAACTACGTTGAACGTCTACCAAAAAGACTGTATATATTATCAACTTGAAAATACTTTATATCTTTATGCTATTTTTTTTGCACTCTGCATATACTTCTCAGCTTTCTATGTTAAAAGCTTAGAAAAAACTTTTTTTCTCTCTACTCTGTGAGTTTGTATATCAACACTACTTCTCCTGCCAGCTGCTTAGTTTTGCTTTTGGAACTCTTTAACTGACCTTGAAAAGAGAATGGTGTATTCTTGCCTGATTTACTGCTGCCAGCAACTGGTTATAAGAGAGTATATTTGCAAAAATGCTCCCTAAGAAGGAATTGAAGGAATTAAAATGTGACTCAGAAGAGCCCAGCATCAAACTTCTTATGGAAGTATTTGAGAAAAGGTTTTCTATGCTATACAACAAAATAAAAGAGATGAATGAAAAACCTGTTAAAAATTTTGAATTATTAGTATCAGAGTTAAAACAAATCAGAGAGGTTGTTAAAAATATACCAATTAGAATGGATAAGACAGACACAAGGTTAGACTTTCTTAACCAAAATTTACTATTATTGGATTTGAAACAGAAGGAAGTTTTTCGGCGCCTCAGAGGAATTCCTGAATAAATTCACAACTTAAGTGATGTAATTGAAACAGAAATGACTAAATGGTTTAATGATGAGAAAATAGTGTTCTCTAAAGAAATAGACAAGATTTACAGAATAAATTCAGCATATGCTGCCAGAAGACAACTGCCAAGAGATGTTATGATCCAATTTATAAGAACATCTATTAAAGAGCAAGTAATTCAGAAACATTATCACCAGAGATTTAACATTTCTGGAAAAGAGATGCAAATATTCAGAGAAATTCCAATTACAATATTACGGAAACACAAAGAATATTTTTTTCCTGACAGATCTCCTGAAACAAAATAATATTTCCTTTCACTGGGATAAACTGGAAGAGGTTATTTTTAACTTTAGAAATCAAGATTTTTTGGAAAACCTGGATAGGAACTACACTATTTTTCAAACGATAAAGATCAGAAAGAAAAAGATAAAAAGAGATTTGACGCTTATCAAGGACACGCTGTGGAGATGGGAGCCTCAGATGGCATCCCTGGTACCTTCTCTTCCTAACAGATGGATTGCAAGATTTTGGAATGTTAATGGGACAAATTCTCCACAAAAGAGAAAAACGTTATTTCATTATTTGAAAAAAGTGAATCATGATATAATATGTTTGCAAGAAACTCACATTAAAAAGACTGATAAAAAGTATTTAACAAATAACATTGTGGATCTGGAATTTATTTCTATTAACTCAGAAAGAAATTAATGCGGTACATCCACATTTATTGTTTGCAGTAATCAAGGCAGTAATAGTGCAAACTGAATTATAGTTGGGATTATACACCGCACATCAAGAAAAAGCCAAGCCTATTCTTTTCAGTATTAGTGTGCAATTGGAGTTTACAATGGGGTAGTAACCCCACAACTGAATAGATCAGCTGATAAAAGAATTAAAGAAACACAAGGAAAACTGTCCCAAACTTTTTTAAAGGTGACTGATACTTTAGATTTGATCGATGTTTGGAAGTGTAAAAATGGACTAACAATAGACTTTAACTTCTTTTCAGAGAGACACAAATCCTTTTCTAGAATTGATATGATTTGGATTAAAAAAAACTGCTTCACAAAGCAACTAAAACTATTATTCTTCCCAAAACTTTTTCTGACCATAATCCAGTGTCTTTGCATGTTAAATTTGGTCCTCAGTCTTTTAAATGGAGATTAAAGGAGTCTGTTTTGCAGAGACTACAGATTATTGAAGAATGTAAACAGGTACTTCAAGACTATTTTAATAATAATTTAGGTAAGGAAACCAATTTGACACAGTTTGGGATGCTTGTAAGGCTGTGATATGAGTACATTTAATACAATACAATACAGCAATTAAGAGGAAGATGGACAAAAAAGAAATCCAAAATGTGCTACAAGAAATTAAACTGAAGGAGAGGGAACTCCAGAATTCACCAGAAGATCCTAACATACTTAATCAACTAAAATTATTGCAACAACAAAATTCTTTATTGACTGTTTTCAGATATTGAAAAGAAACACAAATATACAAAACAACACATTTTTGAACATGCAATAAATCAGGGAGATTGTTGGCATACAAAGTAAGAAAACAGATAGAAAAGAAGATGATAACCAAGCTTTAAGAGGAGAATAAGACTTATATGGATAACAAAAACATTAAAAGCCTATTTTGGAATTATTATACCAATTTATATAAAAAACAAGAAATCTCTTTAGATACTATGGAGGAGTATTTAACAACTAAAAATCTTCCTAAACTATTACAAGCAAATTTTGAATAGTCCAATAACAACTTTTGAAATAACAGAAGCAGCTAAAACAGGCAAAGCTCGGGGACCAGATGGCTATCGAACCTTTTGACTGCTTTTTTTATATTTTTTTAAAGGAATATTTTATATATATACAAAAAAAGAAAAGAAAAAGTAAATTCTCCTCCCCTTTTACAAATATATGTATGTATATGTATATGTACATATACATATACACATATGTATATATTTGTAAAAGGGAGGGAGAATTTATTGCTTTTTCTTTTCTTTTTTTGTACACTTTTTTTCTTTTTTGTGGTTGGGGTTGAATGTATGCTTTTGTTTCATTTTGTTTGTTTGTTTTACTGTTTTGTATTTTATTCTCTATAATAAAACAATAAATAATAATAATTTATGGATATCTTTTCAGAAATTAGTTCCATGGGACTCAGTCAAATTTAATCCATGTTTCTGGTTTAAAGCCTTTAATATACTTGTAGAGTTTTTTGTTTTTTTTAAACTCTACAAGTATATTAAGGCTTTAAACCAGAAACAAGGAAAACAAGATTCAAGGCATTAATATTCTATTAAAATAGAATAACTTTTTTTCAGCAAAACGATTGGAGACAGATATATTTTTGATATTTCTAAAGAAAGAGCAGAATGCTTTTTCTTGTTAAATAATAAGCTTGATTTCAAATAGATATGCCAGGCATGAACCCCTCCTAAGATAGCTTAAGTATAGTCTATAGATAAAAGTAAGGTACACATTTTTAAAAACCATCCCAATAAGACTAGTCTTATATCATGGTTAAATAGCAAGAAATTAGTATTTGTAATGTATGGGAATTACTCTTAAACTTTACAAATATTAATTTCCTGCTATTTAAACATTGGTTTCATATTTAAGCTTTGTGGAAATGGTTCAAGTTTTGAACCAGATCAGGGAGATCTAGGTTCATCCATATTCATCCATGGACCTAACTTGGGGCAGGTCACTATCCATCAACCAAACCTAACTCCTAGAGTCTTGAATGAGAACAAATGAAGAGAGATCCTAGGGGTCCCAGCTGAAGGTAAAGAGGCAAGAAAGATGAACAGGTTTCCCCATTATTAGTTTTTTGGGGGCCATTCTAATCTCCCTTGCCCCTAACACATCAGCTGAATACTGCTAACAGATTTTTTTTTAATATTATAAACTATAAACTATAAACCCTAACTATTGGTTTAATTCACACAACACATTCACACAAAAAATAAATTTTATAAATTATAGCAGTTGGTATATCTAATCTGGTAACCCAAATTAAACAAGCACATTAAGAATATTAACCCAATGTTTAACTCATAAGATCCAATATGATAGCATTGCTAAGCTTAAGAGTCAAGAATTAGAGTATAGATTTGAAAAGATTCTGTGAGATCATCTCAACAAGCTCACAAAACCCTTGGGGGAAAAATAATCTGTTCTAACATATCTTACAGTTCTCCTCTAAAAGAGAAAAAGACACATTATTAAAATGATTAAAAGCAGATGGTTTATGCAGAAAGTTATATTTCCTTTCACCATGCAACACTGTTCAATCTTGTAACACAATAGGCAAAGTAAATTGCAATTTCTATAGCCACGAAGAGGCCTCTTCATTAAGCAGACCAAAGTGGATGTTTTCTTCTGCCAGCTTATACTAAAACATATAGACACAAAGACAAAACTAAATGGTGATATACTTTGTACCGGTGCTTGCCATCTTGTTTTGTCCCTAGTGACAAACCTGTTGTTACCATGAAATCCTGAGTCAACCTAAATCTCCTCCCTACAGCATGAAGATTGAAAACTGTGAGGGCTCTAACACCAGCCTTGATATACAGTCTCTTCTTACTTGATGTTGAAAGTCTACATTCAGTCATTATACATTCCTTAAGGTTTTCATCCTCCATCTTTTAATGTCAAGGTTTTCATCCTTCATCTTTTAATGATAGTACAGAACTTTATTCCTGCTTCAACTTTCAGAATGTTTCTTATCTCATCCCATGTTTCTTAGGTTCTCTTTTACATAAGTTAGAGTGTGCTGAATGTGTTTCTTACATTAATATTATATTCTACTATTATGCCCTCCAGGCCTGATATTCTGAATTTTTTAAGCTCAGAGTATATAGCTGACATTCTTAAATCATTACCGGTTTCACAATTTGTATGTAGAAATATCCTAGTAACTGACTAACATTTCTCTATCTTCAGTTTTCTATTACATAGTCAGTCTGATTTTAATATTCAGATACAGATTTTGTCTTTGTGTTGCTTGAAGCAAGTTTTAGCAATGAACAAAGCATTCTCTTTTTTTGCAAAATTGTATTATTCTATTTTCTGTTTTTTTATTGTATATATTTAATTCAAATTTTACAGAAATTTCCCTGTTCACCAAGTTTTGCATTCCAATTATCTATTAGTAGTATATATTATTTCTGAGTGTTACTATTAGTACCTCTTTCAATTTACCATAAGATTTCTTACTGTCTTCAACTTTTGCATAGATATTAGGTACCCATATGTGTAAATTCTAATATGTACAGTTCTATTGTTTATTGAATTACAGTAACATTTCAAATATATGTTTTGATGTCAATTGAAAGTGGTCCATTCTTGTGTACTCAGGAACAATTATTCCTAAAACATCCTATTTAGAATTCTTCATTTTCACTCTGAGAGTTTCAATTTTTTCCTGCTTTATATTTCTCAAATTCCATGTTCCAATTTTATATGTCTTTATAAACTGTCTTTCAGTATAGGCATTATCAGTAACCAGACATCTTTGTAGCTTTGGTCTGATTATATCATCATGTACAGATCTAGTTATGAAAGTTCAAGTTTCTCAATATTAAAGTAATTATTTTAGAGTTGTCAGATGATATCATCTATTATCTAAATTTGTGTAAATGCTTCAGCCATGTTTATGTATAACAGAATAACAGATTAGTTTTCATCCATTGCTTCTTGTCCTGCCTTCAGATGCTTTGGAGAATAGCTTGACTCCCTCTTCTTTGTGGCAGCCCCTGAGATATTGTGGCAGCCCCACTGCTATCATGTCACCCTTAGTCCTTCTCTTCATTAAACTAGACATACCCAATTCCAGCAACCATTCTTTATATGTTTTAGCCTCCAGTTCCCTGGTCATCTTTGTTGCTCTTCTCTGCACTCTTTCTAGAATTTCAACATCTTTTTTACATTGTGGTCAACATCTTTTTTACATTGTGGTAGTTTGTAGAGAATTAATACAGAAATAGTTTGCCACTGAAAGCTTCTGATTTTGATTTTGGAGTTACTCTTAAGTGAATTAGCTGCCCTCATTTATAAAAAATACTACCTGCTCTCATCTCAGTTGTGGATTAATCTTAGGTTCACCCTTCTGCTTTCAAACTTTCTGAAAGAATCACCCTACCAAGAACTCTTGCTAACATAATTTAAAACTTGTTGGGACTAGAAAACCTGCTTATCATGTTAAGATGGTGATACCTTGAAAAGGAAAACACACACACACACACACACACACTTGACTGCATAGTATGTATCTAGTCATATAGTCTCATCTAATGAACCAGGAAGATTCATTCAGAGAAAGAGGAAAGTTAATTAAAGTGATTTTGGAGCCTAGAAAGGGGGAAAAATGCATGGGAAGCAGACAAAGTTTAAAAGGATGAGTTTGTTAAAAATATTTTTTGGAAAGAAGATCCTTACAAATCCTTTATCAATCCAGTTTTGGTACACTATAAGTGCAAAATGCCATATGCCAAGCAAGTAATTGGGTATAGAAGAAATTTGCTTGTTCTATTCTTAGCTTTCAGAAGAAAAACAAACCCTTTTGGCTTGCACTCTAGTCTTCCTAGCAGCCTTTCTTCTGCCCCAAATGCTACAAAACAACCCATTAAGGAAATTGACAGGGGTACTTTATGGATGACCCAGCATCTGACATTTTAAAAGAAAGCTGTGGCCAATACTGAAAATCAGACACTACACACCTTAAATTTTACACAAATGCCTGTGTGTGTTCCATCTGGCCTCCTCAAGCCAAGGCCTCCCACATAGATCACCACATTTAGCTTCTTGAAAAACTGGAAGTAGTAATGAGAAGAGCCTTCAGTGTTCATCAAAGGACACTGACTCCATCAGAGACTGTGGGTTGATGGTCTTGTATAAAATACCTCATTGGCCGTAGACCAAAAGCTGTAAATAGGCTGTTGCTTTAAAAACTAAAACATCCTAAAAAGATCATGTTTCCTTAACAGCATTATATAAAAACTTTCAGAGAAGATACACACAATATATTAGAATATTTCTGAGTTCTCTTCATTTATATAGAATTTGAATACAAGAGATTTCTGCTTACCTAGGTACAATCACACTTAGGAATTTATTTGATTTTTATCCTGTCTTTTTTACTTTTAAAAATAATTCCAGCTAGAAAATTCTTTTTCTTGTTTAGCAGTTAACATTTTATCATGCTTTCTGTTCATGAAATCATATCAGCATACTATTTTATTATGCCATTAATCCTACAGGGTTGCTAGACTGGATACAATGACTGGATTCACACATCTTCCTAAGATGTAACATGGTTTGTTTAGCTTTGATTTGGCTTCAGCGATATATAAAGCCAGTCATATATCTTAGCATAACTTAAAACATGTTTGATGGTTTTGGCTTAAGGTGATATGTGAACTCAGCCCTGGAGACTCTAAATTATGAGTTATAGCTTAATGTAACCTATGAATATAACCAGTGAATGGCACCAAATCACCCCTTGAATGTTGTGAGCTGCACAGAATCTTCAGTTTTGCCTCCTGAGCCCCTTGTTCAATATCCTTAACAATTTATTACGTTGATTACGTTGGAATTGTGATGAGAGATCCACAAGTAAAGATCTGTGAGAAGACTAATGCTTTCAGTTGCCCTATTTTTGGCACAAGCCTTTTATAGTTTGCTTTATTGCTTAGTTATTAATTTTTTTCCTGAAAAATCTCAATTTTTCAGACCAACAGAATTCACAAGATAGGAATTATATAATAATAAAATGTACTTGCATCAAACCTCCTAGCAAGACATAGCACTCCTTTGGGTCAGCACAGCATCTTTTCAACAACACTATTCTCTTCTATTGCCTTTTGATTAATCTTTTTGATGCTGATAATGTGGTGGTCTGATACCTAACTTTAAGCAACCTATTTTTATCTCCAATCAATCCCTGTGTAGGTCTTTTCTGTCTCAGCACAGAGAATGACATACCACCTATAATTTAGTATCTCGGCTTCAGACTGAACACACTGGTGCAACTCAATAATTTACAAGCACATAATTAACTGAACTATCATTTTTTTTAAACAATGCAGTTATACTTCAATTAAACAATCACATTTTAGCTAAGGGTACTTCCATGCTACCAGCTTTCACTCCGTCCCACGTCTCCAGCAATTGGCAATTGTCTACTTTTCTTATGACCTTGAAATGTAGACAACACCATGAGCCAGATGGTGCTCACTCTATTCCTCTGCAGATAACTAAGAAAAAAAAACTGCAAAGCATTATCCCATACAGGTCCCTTACCCTTAGGCTACCACTGGATGTGGGGTAAGAAAAGAGCTCTTACCCTGATGCATTGAAAAAAATAAATAAAGAAATATATTTATTTATTTAAAAGATTTATGTAGCCACCTATAAGCAATTCTGAGCGACTCACTACAAACTATAAAGAAAACAAAGAAACTGCTAATTTTCTCATCATATCTTTCATCACATGTATTTGTGTAGATTTGTTGGTAGTTTACCAATAATAAATAAATAAATGGCTGAATGGTGACAGTTTTTTTTTTAAAAAAATAATCAACTGGCTTGTTGGATGCCAAAGCACTATTTCTATGTAGTCTAAAATCAACAACAACAACTTTTGACTTACATAGATGAAATGGAAGCACCTTGGTAATTTTGCAATCAGGCATTTCCCCCAATAGTCATTGCCTGTTTTTACAGTATTTAGATTGGGGGAGAATGATAAAACTTCTATTGAACAAGAGACAAAGTCCAGAAACAGATGCTACAATTCTATGGGGGAAGAGGGAGAGGGGAAGTAATGGCTGGCTTAAGGCCCAGAGCTAGGAGGTAAGGTGAGAAAAGAGTTGCTGCCAATAAGAAAATGGGCTGCTTCCAAGATTTGCAGAACTGCAGCAATTCAAATGAAATTATCAGCTAGTTGCGATTTTGCAGAATATATCATGAGAATCAGAAATAAATTGACTCAATTCCCAGGACTATGAGGTCAGTCAATTCAGAGATGATCCTTAAAAATTGGCATTAAACTGTTTTTGGTGTGTTATGTGGCCACAGTCCATTTAGGTCAGCATGATCTACCATGGGAGTGGGGCATGGGGTGAGGACTTATGAAGTAATGTATATTGTGACATTGTGGTACAAACTTTGTACTTTTTTACTTGCATTGTGATGTTGCACTTAAGTACGTTCTTGTCAGTGGTTGGCTGTGCTAAATGGGGATGCTGTGAGCTATAATCCATGTAATCCATTCTAGAGGGTTTCAAGTGAAATAATATTCTGACTCACAGCAATCTTTCAAGATTACATTCTGAGATTTCTGTTTTAGCTAATTCTTCCGGCATGGGCAAGGAAAAAAAAAGATAAAAAGACAAATTCTATTAGCACTGATTTCTGACATCTTACTATTTTATAAAAGCACTCTACAAAGTTGTTTAATTAGCATATTTTTAGCTTTCTCCTATGAGAAAAAAACCCTCAAATATATTTGGGAGTTAGAAACAGCTCCTCAATTGTCAGTGAAAAATAAACTTGCCAATTTAAAAAAATTATTTTTAGATCATCTATTTTTAAATTTCTAAAATTAGTCTAGAGATAACAAAGTAGTTAAGCAAAGTCCTAGACTACTTCATTACCTTAGTTATTAGCTTGACAGACTAAGTGACTCTCCCATTAAACATCAATGACAGAAGAGTTGGAGGGTTTAAAAGGTCAATAACTACTTTGATAGGCTTCTCTTGTGTAGCTTCTGTGAGCTTAAACACTGACAAGCTAATTGCTCTTTTTTCCCTAATTAAGCAAACCCTTCTCTATTAGCCTGTTTATCATGATTGCTCATTTTCAAGACCTTTCAAGATCTAACCTAATATAAATTCATTAGTGAATCGCAGAAATGAAACCAACCTCAACTAGTTGACTTTATTAACTTGGGGGTTGTGGAAAGGCAGCAGGAATTCAGCACATAAAATATAGGAGCCAAAAATCATCCAACTCATGGATCAACCTGGAATTTGTGAAGACAAAAAGATGGATAATTTTTAGTTGTACAAACAAATCTAGGCACAACTGTGCAACTCCATGAAGCTGACTGAATAACCAATGGTGGACAAGAGGCCCTCACTCATATGGATATTAGAACAAAAGTACATTGTTTTTTAACAGGTGTTTGTTCTTTATTCAATCATCTATGAGGAAGTAGCTTTTAGTACATGCACTAATCTGAGACAAAAGAACTATGTACTGTATATCCTAGAACTGGAGTCCAACATTTAGCTATTAAAAGCATTTCAACAGATGAATAACCAATGAAACAGGGGTTGCCTTGTCTTAGGTAGCTAGATAGACAGGCAGAAAGATTCTGTTTGAACATATCCAACAAACATACTGGATAATTGATTTCATCACAAAACAACATTACCATTATGAATATCATGGGCCTCCATATAACATATTCTCATTTTTGCATCCACATTAGCATAAGAAAGGAAAAGCAGAATCCTTTATTTGATTATGAAGAAATATGATCATTTGTGATAAAACATTAACTTTTTGCTAAAGAAAATACAGTGTATCAAGTAAGGCACTAATCTGTTTATTTTTGAATTTCTTGTGCAAATAAAGGTGCTGGTTGTCACCATTCAAGGACTACAGGTTTTAAGACCTGGTAACTACAGGACTATCTTCTTTCAGCAATTTCTGCTTACCCAATGAGTTCTAGAAATGGGAGTTAACTTCAGGCCTCCTCTCTAAAAGTGCCACCATAAAAGTTCAAAGCCAGCTTTAGCATTGGGATCAGATCATCATCAAATCTGTTGGCATTTAGAAAAGCCATGAAGATCTGACTTTTCCAGAAAGGCTTTGGACTGAGAGGTAGCTTTCCCCCTTTAATAACCTAGTTATTTTTATATGATATTCTCTTGGTATGTTATGGTTGATTTATTTTATGATTCATTTTATTGTTATATATTTTGCTATACTGTGATCATACTTTTAATCTATTATTGAAATGGGGTATACACCCACGTAGAGTTGGTATTTTGTGGAAATAGCATATGAGTATTGTAATAATGTAAGATAGAATTCAGATTTTATTACCCAAAAGAATCTCTCATATATAACTGCTTATACAGGCATAACTAGTGAAAACCGGACATCATCAAAGCTCCTAAATAATTTCTGATTTGCTGATTTGATCCAGAACATCATAGATGGAGCATTGTCCTTGACTGGACAAAGCAAAAGTCAGTTTCTCCAAGGTAGCTGGCTTTCATTCAATTCTCACTTTCTGTAACATTGAAAATAAATTCTCAGGAAAAAAAGACAGGAGGAGGAAAAGGAATATGTAAATCTAAACAGAAGGTCCAACTAATCACTGCCCAATCATTCTCTCTGCAATAAACATGTGCTAACAATTTTGCTCAAGAGTTACTCTATTGATTTAATTTGCAACATTAAATGTTGTCTTCCCTGTTTTCTATATATTTTAATTTTTGAATGACCTCTGTTTCATGCCTCTGTTATTTTATAACTGAATTTTTCATTAACACTTTCCCCATGTGCATGATTACAAAGCTATTTGTGGTGTTTTAAAATATGCTTTATGGTTTGTTAAGTTGTTATTTCTGGGCATTGGGTGGGACTTTCTTTACCTTTTCTTTTCTTTTTGACAAGACCTTACCCCTTTCTATAAAAAAATCATTGCAATTCCTGTTCTAGGAAACTCCTGAAGAAACATTTTCTATGTTTTTGCTTTAAACATCTGGTTGGTTTTGGATTTTATAACTGTCTACATAGGGAAACTTTAATAATTGTCAGCATAAAGCTAGTGCAGTAGAAGCTTGTCTTGTTAAATACACTCTGCTAAGGAGAGTTAGCTTGATCCTGTAAAGAAGGCTGAAACAAGAGCTCACCACAGGCAGATAAGCGGGAAAGGCAGAAATCCAAGCCAAATGCATGGTCACTTCTCCAGTGGTTGTATGTGATTAAATTTATATGCATCAGGAGAAACATGGAATTTGGGCAGAATAATTGTTCCTCATGTATGGCACTTCTACCAATGCAGTTAAAGGACTCACACAGTTTCAATAAATCCCCACACTTTATATAGCTGACAGATGCGGAGTGTAGCTGAAAGAACAAAAAACAAAATAACAGCTTGATTTGATTGATGTACAAATGAGAGCAAATATCATAGTTGGAAATAAATTAGTAAAATCCAAAACAAAAAAAGAGTTAAGGGTAAAATACAAATCTACAAAGAGACAAATAGTTTGACTTAGATCAGTTAGTCATGCCTAACACAATGAATAGTGGCCGATAGGATAATTGGATAATATAACTAAAAAAAAAAAGCATTGAGTATTGAATAAATGCAAAAATGTATGCCTATACTGCAGAGGAAATAGACTTGGAAGGGTGGCTGAATTCAGAAATTGGATAAGGCTTCTTAATTGTGCTATCCTGATTTAAAAGGAGGAAAGCAAAGATTAAAAGAAAAGCAGCCCCAGATGCACACATGCACAGAAAGGATGACTGTATGCATGAAAGATGAAACCTGAACAGTTGTTCACAACTTAGATTTGTATTGGATGATTTATTCCAACCCTTCAGAAAAAGTTGTATGCATCACTCTGGTGCAACCACCCTTAATCTAGTAACTTCCATAGGCTAGAGAAGCCAAGCCCAGAGAAGCCTTGGATCCAAGCCTCGGGAGGACAGGAGCTGATGAGTCTGATGCATATGATCAATACTAGATAGATAAGAATGCTGTAATAAAGATACATAAATCTCATTCTGAAAGGAAGAAAGGAAAATAATAGCTGTAAAGGTGGCACTTAAAACCAAATAGGGCAGTGTGGAATGCTTAGGTTACCAGTTAGCCATGCCCATGCAATTGCTTAACATATCCAGTATTAGTTGGGAAAATATAGTCTCCTCTTTGATATTTTACTCCATTTTCTTTATTTATTTTGTAAATTTTCAGACCTTATATTCATTTCCAATATAAATGAATGGTGCCATTTGGGCTTCACTAAGATCCCGTACTTAGATAATGACCTCACAGTTAGCATATCAGTTTAAAATAAAAAGAGGCTGAACCACAAGGCTATTTGGAAACAGATGTGGATCCAGCATCTGATGAAACTGGAAACTGAAACTCCCTATATTCCTACCAGTGTTCCTTTAATGTGGCTTCTACCAACACTAAAATATTAGAAGACAAAAGATACGGAGAAAATGATTTGCAGATTAAAACTTTCATTATGCTTCCCTTATAGCAATACCTTAATCGTCCTTATAAGATTAATGTAAAGATGACATGAACCTCATGAACACTGGCCTTGCCCTTCCATTCTACTATGTCAATTGATATAATTTTATTTTATTGTGAAGAATTTATTTATTTATTCCATTTCTGTCCCATTGCAATCCCAATGACTCTTAGTGGCTGATATGGTAGAAACATTAAGACATTTATGATACCACCTAAAATACAGTGAAGATTTGAAAGCAAAATAAACCATGATGATCAAAAGTTAAAAATAAACAAGGTAAAATTAAAAATAAAAGAGGTTTAAACTCCCTAGCCATTTAGAATACTTTCTGGGATAATTTGGTTTTTAGCATCCTCCTGAACCAGGAGATCATTCTCATCTCTACAAGGTGGAAGGCTGTCCCCAGAGATTGAAAAGTAGCAGCACCTAGCTTCAGCTCCTTTTACTTTCTGAACTGCCTAACAAACCTTACTACATCTCCATAGAGGGAAGTAAGCAGTAGGGTACCACAAGGTTCTGTCTTAGGCCCAGTACACATCAATATCTTCATAAATGATTTAGATGAGGGAATAGAAGGGGATCTCATCAAATTTGCAGATTATTTTCAATAAGGCGGGCGCACATGAGCAAGCAGTGCACCGGGCTCTTATTGTTTGAGAGCAATCCTGCTGCTGCACCTCCGCTTTCTTCAACTCAGATGGAGCAGGGCACCCAAACCGCTGGCAGCTGATTGAATGGGGAGGACGAGGAGGAGGAGAAGAGCGGTGAAGCTTTGTGCCAGCCGGCCAGCCAGGTGAGGAGTAGGTCAGGCGATGGTGGATGGCTAGCTGGGGAAGCGGGGATCATGGCCATTCGGGGGGGATCTGCCAAGCCTCATGGTGGCATTGGCAGCTCCCCCCATCCGGCCCGTTTCCCCAGCTCCGTACAAGATGCTTGGCAGAAACCCTCCCCATGCCCCCGATCGGACCCACGTGGCACCTTCTTTCCAGCTCCACCACAATCCTCTGTCAGTTCCGCGCCTGGCCGGCCAGCAGGCACAAACCCTCACCACTATCCTCCTCCTCCTCGTCCTCCCCACTCAAGCGGCCACCAGCGGCTTGCGTGCCTCTGCTCCCATCCAGGCGAGGAATAGGTTGGGTGAGGAAGTGACAAGGATCGCGGTGGAGCTGGAAAGAAGGTGCAACGTGGGTCCGATCGGGGGTGCAGGGGGGGATTTCTGCCAAGCATCTTGTATGGAGCTGGGGAAATGGGCCGGGTGGGCGAAGCTGCCAATGCCACTGCCATGAGGCTTGGCAGATCCCCCCCGAGCGGCCATAATCCCCCTTCCCCAGCCAGCCAGCCACCATCGCCAGACCTACTCCTTGCCTGGCCGGCCAGCTGGCACAAAGCCTCACTGATCTTCTCCTCCTCCTCCTCCCCACTCAAGTGGCTGCCAGCAGCTTGGGTATCTCTGCTCTGTCCGAGTTGAAGAAAGTGGAGGTGCAGCAGCGGGATTGCTCTCAATAAGGCGGGTGCACACGAGCGAGCAGCGCACCCAGCTCTTATTGTTTGAGAGCAATTCCGGTCCTGCTGGTGAGGCTTTGTGCCAGCCGGCCAGCCAGGCAAGAAGTAGGTTGGGCGATGATGGCTGACTTGCTGGGGAGGGGGGATCATGGCTGCTCGGGGGGACCTGCCAAGCCTTATGGCAGCGGCATTGGCAGCTCCCCCCACCCAGCCCATTTCCCCGGCTCCGTACAAGATGCTTGGCAGAACCCTCCCCCGTGCCCCCATTCTGACCCACGCGGCACCCTCTTTCCAGCTCCACCGCGGTCCTCCATCACTTCCTCCACCACCACGTGCAGTCCCACAAACAAAAGAAGTTTGTGGGCAGTCCCACAAACAAAATAAATTTGTGGGCAGTCCCACAAACAAAAGAAGTTTGTGGGACTAAAAAAAACAGTTCAATCAATCAATTCCAACTTCGCGAGATCTTTTTTTCCCCCACAAGAAGTTGGAATTGATTGATTGAACTTTTTTAGTCCCACTTCTTTTGTTTGTGGGACTGCACACAGTGGTGGAGGACTGGGAGCTGCAGCAGAGGAATGAAAGAGCTACATGCAGCTCTGGAGCCACGGGTTGCCGACCCCTGCCTTAGGTGAACTAAACAATTGATTGGAGAAGGTGATCCTGCAGATACCCAAGTGTCAAACCATAAACAAAACACCACCTTAAATTGTACCCAGAAACCAACTGATAGAACAAGTGGCCTCATATGCTAGTACTATATGTATATAGGCCTCTGCATTTGGGACAAACTGTAGTTTTTTAGTAGTCTTAAAAGGTGGTTCTATGTGGAACACATTAAGTATCTACCTAAGTGATAATAAGGGTGAGAGTTACCGTAAGTCATGTTCCTGTGCATTAGATAAGATTGCAGTTGGTATAGCAACTGGAGTTGTGTAAAAATCTTTCTAATGTTGGCTGCTACTTGATGTTCATACAGGAACCTTGAGTCCAAAAGGACTTCCAGAGCACAAACCTAGTCCTTCAGAGGTGGTGGTTGACCATCCAGACATAACATTAATATTAACAAAAGTACCTCCATCTTCCTTCCCTGTATATATTTATCAACTCACTTTCACACTTGGATTCTTACATACACAGAGAGAGAGAGAGGGAGAGAGAGAGAGAGAGTTTTCATTCATAAATTTATATTCTTAAATTCTGAGTTTTCCATATGGATCCATAATCAGATGAGCCCATAATTACCATCTTATATTAGCTATCATGGTGTTAATCAACTAAAATACTGTTTAATAAGATAGTGAAGGCAGACTAGATTGCCAATCATATCCAGGTTATCTGTGGAATTCCTTGGCAACAGTAACAATTTCCAATTTGTACACATTTTGGTCAATTATGTTTACCATTAGTAAAACCAAAGCTCAGTTTTAAACAGGTAACAATCGTTCTGGAAGTTACCCTTTCCTGGGTTTATGCAACATGCTGAATCAAACACATTAGTTATGATGATATGATACAATAGAGTAAAATGGCTAATCTGTAGTTCATTATGTCACATCAACCCAAACCATATGATAGAGTTGCCTTTATAATGGCCCAAACCTTCAGCTAGAACAAAATGCTACATTCAGTACCTGAGAATGCAGTGACAAAGGATTTTCTCAGTAATGACACTGCCTTTAATAATGACCTCTGCCAATATGAATTGGCAATTGGCAATGACTTTGATTATTATAATTTTAGCTGATAATTTATGTTCATACACAGACCTGTATGACAATAGTGTAGCTTAACTGCACTGGATCCAGAACAGGAAAACTTGGTTTCTAGTCTTCACTTGGTCACAGAAACTCCTTGGTGCTAAGACTGGGAAGTTGAACAACTTCTGTTTACCAGCTGAGCACCATAAGCTTCAATGGAGTAGATTTATGAGTAAACAAATGTAGTGAATTTATTTGGGATGAGCATGAACATCACCTGTATATCATCTGTATATTCTAATCTTTTTATATTTTAATGGTAATTGTGACAGTAATTGCATTAATAGCTGCTCTATTAATAGTTCATAGGTGAAGAATAAAATTTTAGATAAGAGATTTTTACACAGCTCCAGTTGGGGTACCAACTACAACCATATTTAATTAAAAATATTTCTCTTATTATGCAAAGAAGTGAGATCTGGGTTCAGATGGCTTTGGGATAGATTAAGGGGAAGGAATGCAGAACTGCAAAATAAAAAAACCTAGACCATCCTTTCTGATTTCCAAATATTATATAGAAAACCATTTAGAGGGTAGCTTTAGAATACAGAAATATAACAAATGTCACAGAAGAGGATAGAATCCATTTCTACAAATGAGCGTATCTTGTTTCTGCTTATAGAAAATAAGGGGTAGATAATGCCTTGTATTTTTTTTTATATTTTTATATTACAGTGCCCATACTTTGCCTTTTATCATAATTGCTGGGGACAATGGAAACTGAAGTCCAATATCTGGGGCATGTTGTAACCTACCTGACTATAAGCTAGAGAAAGTTTTAGGATGAAAATTGTCTCCAGCTCTGCATGTATTTCAGAGCAACTGCACATTCTTCCTTTTTGTTGTCTGTCTGCTTTTTTTTATTGCTTCTTCTATTGTAATTTTTGTTCTATTTAGAATCTCAAATGCTCCATAATTTTCCTACTTCCTTAGATCAAAAACTGTTAAATCTCCTACAAAAGCTTCTAGGCTTAGAGAATTGAGCTCCAACCATCCTTCAGAAGTCTATGTTTGGCAGGATTACAGACCCAATATGAAAATATCTGAATAAATAAATTTCAGGCAAGCCATTTAGTATGGCTAAATCTGTCATTCGTTGAAATTGGAAGACCGGATAGGATAAACAGTATGTGGTGCTTTTGCCTTTTGAGGCATGAGGTTTTGAAGCTATGGGTACTTCCTGATTTGTGCCAAGTGGAAAATTCTGCACTTTTTGTCTATGACTAGTCATATGATGTTATATGATGAAAGAAAATTTGCTTTCCAATTCATTTCAAATGGGAAGATAGTTTAGTAAAAAATCTGATGGGTGAAGTATGGTGATCATGCTCTTATTTCAAAATGAGTTAAGTCTGGCTGTGCAAACATCATGTACCTTGAGAATCAAGGGGAAGAGATGCTGCCTAGGAATGATTACATTAGAGACCCTAGGTATAGCCTGCAGCTGCGTAATGTGTGGAAAAATAGGCTCAGAAGAGACACTCCCTGACTTCTGAGGTTGTAAAGGAGATGGCAGTAGATTTGTACTTTCAGACGTGGAAGTTCTGATAATGTAGTCTTACAATAAAGTAGAAGTACCAGTAGCTCATCATTCATGTCTAGTATACCTGAGAAAGCTAACATGGCCTGCCTTTCATTATACAACCATCTCTGAGGTGGTTTGATGCCTTTCTGCCTTTCTATGTTTCAATGAGATCTATGCCATGCAGCAAATATCCCACTTAAGTGTGGATTACCTCCTCATGACTCTCATACTGTTTCCTTCATTGCAGTGGCAATTTATTGCAAACAGCCAAAGCCTACAACAATGAAATAGGAATTTCACTTACTACTTCTGGGGAAATTAATATTTGCTTGCTTATCTCTTGCTATTTTCTATTATGAGGCTCACTTCTTACAGTATCATCTGCCTCACAGAAAGCAGTTTATAAACTGAGGTGCTGGGATTAACAAAGGGGATCCATAGACCAAATTCCTTTGTGGTTGTGGACAGTTCACATACCCAAGAAGTTGTTGATGAGCATGAGACAGTTTATCAAAACTCTCCTCCTAGGACTTTTATAGATTAAGAAGTGTGAACAGTGAGAAAGACTGCAGTGAAGGAAAGATGTAACACCAGTACTACCATCTTTAATGACAAAAAAGTTCAGAAACATCATCAAGCTAAATCTGAAATAAATTCTCAAATTCCTAAAAATGAACTAGAAAGAAAAAGAAAGAAACTTTGAAGACAGTGTTTAACAGTTGTTATTCTAGACCAGACATGTCAAACACAAGGCCCGTGGGCCGGATCCGGCCTGATATGTGGTTCCGTCCGGCCCGGGGACCTGCTCTGGAAAAAGCGAAGGACCGGCCCGCCACACCTCGGCCTGGGCCAGGCCGACCGGGCCCTGATCTACAACCTGGTTGCGTCCATCAAAGCCAGAATGTGCTCAGCCTTAAATCCATGGGGAAGCCCTGCCCTGCTTCTGGGGTGCACACGCAAGTGGAGTTCGGCATCCCTGCTGGCTGTCTTGTCCCACAGGCTGACTTCACCTAGGACGCTGACGCTGGCCGTCTCCTGTGCGCATACCCGGGGAGCGAGGAAGAGGTGGCAAGGCAGCTCCTTGCTGGTTCCAGTCGATCTTAGTCTGAGCACATTCTGGCTTTGATGGACGCAACCAGGTTGCGCCATCCCCACCAGCACCGCCAGCCTCGCAGCCATGAGGCTTTCCTTTCACTGGGACAGACCCCCCCACGTGGGATAGCAAGACTGGCGGCAACATGGCAGCACTGGCAATCTCTCCCCCTCCCATCACCCCTTCCTGAGCGTGGAGGAAGGAAAGAGATGAGAAGGAGAGAAGGAAGGAAGGAAGGAAGGAAGTGTAGCGGAGAGGAGAGTTGGGGGGGGATCGGCACTGGCTGGATCGGTGCTGGCTGGAAGGCTTTGCCGGAGCTCTGTGGATTCGGCAGAGAGGTTGGGAGCTCAGGCGGCCTCCACGGTGGCTGGTGGTGGGGCGGGGCTCTTGGAGACGGATTTTTAAAGGGGAAGAGGAGATTGACTGGGGGAAGAAGATTTTATTTTCTCTTTTCCGGAGAGACAAGCCAAGAGGAGGGAGAGCGAGGTAGGAAATGTATTCTCTGGAGAGAGAATAAAAAGCCTTTTCGCCAACTTCCTACCTCGCTCTCCCTCCTCTTGGACAGAGGCGGCAGGGCAGCTCCTTGCTGGTTCCAGTGGATCTTAGGCTGAGCGCGTTCTGGCTTTGATGGACGCAACCAGGTTGTAGATCAGTGCGACACACACTCCCACCAGCACTTCGCAGACACAAGGCATCCCTTTCAATGGGACCGCCCCCACAGGCCCACATGGTATAGGAATGGCCGGCAGCAACATGTTAGTGCTGGCAATCTCTCCCCCTCCCATCACCCCTTCCTGAGCGTGGGGGAAGGAAAGAGATGAGAAGGCGAAGGAAGGAAAGGAGGGAGGAAGGAAGGAAGGAAGGAAGGAAGGAAGGAAGGAAGGAAGGAAGGAAGGAAGGAAGGAAGGAAGGAAGGAAGGAAGGAAGGAATGGGAGGCAACGGAGGGTGGGTGGAACAGAGGGAGGACGGAGAAAAAAGGGAGAGGAAGGAAGGACCAGAGGAAGGAAGAACAGGGAGGAAGGAATGGAGGGGGGAGGGTGGGAGGAGGAAGCGGAGGAAGGAAGGGAGGGAGGGAAAAGGGAGGAAGGAAGGAAGGAACAGAGGGAGGAATGAACTGAGGGTGGGAGGGAGGAAAGAAGGGAGGGTGAGAGGGAAGGAGGGAGAGAAAAGGGAGGAAGGAAGGAAGGAAGGAACAGGAAGGAAGGAACGGAGGGTGGGAGGGAAGAAGGAAGGAATAGAGGAAGGGAGGGAGGAAGGAAGGAAGGAAAGAACAGAGAAAGGAAGGAACGGAGAGTGGGAGGGAGGAAGGAAGGAAGAAACAGGAAGGGAGGAAGGGAGGAAGGAAAGCACAGGGAGGAAGGAACGGAGGGTGGGAGGGAGAAGAAGGAACAGGAAGGAAGGAAGGGAGGAAGGAAAGAACAGGGAGGAAGGAACGGAGGGTCAGAGGGAGAAAGAAGGAACAGGAAGGAAGGGAGGAAGGAAAGAACAGAGGAAAGAAAGAAGGGAGGAAGGAAAGAACAGAGGGAGGAAGGAAGGGAGGAAGGAAGGAAGGAACAGAGGAAGGGATGGTGGGAGGGACCATGTCCCGGTGCTCGCCCCGGTCCCACCCTCCTTCGCCGGAGACCCTCAGATCTGCCCCAGTCCTGCCCAGGCACCCCTGAAGCGAGTGATGTCGAGATGACCATGCCCACCCAGTAGGCCACGCCCACCCCAGCCACACACACCTAGTAGGCCGCGCCCATCCTGGCCACACCCACCCACCCCCCTGAGGGCAACCACAATGCTGATGCGGCCCTCAATGAAATTGAGTTTAACACCCCTGTTCTAGACAGAGTCTGGACAGTCATGGTTTTAGGAGGAACAAATGGCAAAAAAAAAAGAGAATGGAGAATGTAGGATTAGCTCTTCACTCTTCCAGTATTCTAAGAAAGAGGAGGGTGATGAGAGAATAAACATTATTCCTCTCCCCAAAATACCAATGAGAGAGTCCATTATATCTCCTCTTGGAAATCTTAACATTTCCAACCCCTGTTGAATCCTGAGTAGAGTTTTGAGTCATTTCTCAAAGTAAAATGTAAATGGCCTACTGTAGTAATTTGTTTCCTATTTAATGCAATCTTAAAATAAGCTGCTTAAGAACCTTTGTAAACAGCAGCTGTACTAGCCCTGACAATCATTTCGTTCTACCACCAGATGAGTAATTACAAGAGTTAAAGGATTACGGCTGTCCATCAAAATGTACAGCACAATAAAAAGCAGAACTGGATACTTGTAGTTCTGAAAATACAATCATCTGTACATACCATCTTTATGTGGAAGAAAAAGTCTCTAAATAAAATTCTGAGTCCAATCTGGTTTTCAAGCTTGCTTAAGGAGGAAACAATAGTCATATAACTTCATTTCCAATTATCCTTCACCAAGAGTTTGTTCTTCATCCTTTATCAATAGATATAAGTATTCTCGACCTGAAGTTCTTTCAGAAACAGATAGCACATGTGTAAAACAATCAAAAGCAATAACATACATTTTATAAAAAGGAAAGCTTTATTTTTATACATGCTTTTTAAAAAAATTGATTATACACACCTACCCACTCAATCCTAGTGATATTTTATATCAAAAATCAGGTGAAGCTTTTCCTAGTACAGAAAATTTACAGGAGGAACACTGTTTATTTTTCAAATGTTGGTTACAAATGTGACATACCTAGCAGCTGGAACCAACTGCATGCTCTCTAGTGTTGTAAGAGAACATGGAAGGCAACCCCCTTTTGTAATGTGCCACTTACTGAATTGCCATAATAAACATGTAAATGCCATGTCATTGTTTCTGTACCACCACTCATCCTCCCCTGCTCTTCTTACCGATAGCTATTGACTGACCCTGTTCTGCAGAAGAGAAATGTGCAAGACCCTTAAATGTGATGATGATAACCTAGGATTTTGTCAAAGGGTCATGTCTCTACCTTAGTTCTGGAGAACCCAATAGGCATGTCCTCAGAGGCACTAAGAAGAGCATCTTGCACTGGAACAAAGAGCTCCTCCATCCATTTTAATTCCTTGACTTATGACCAATCACTTAGTGACCATTAAAAGTAACAATAGACTCCCAAAAAGGTACTTATGACCTGCCCAGCAATTACGTCATTGCATTTTGGATGCTTGGCAGCTATCCTGCATTTAAAGCAATTAGCAGCATCCAGTGGTCACATGACAGCAATATTTTCTCCCCTGGAAACTGGCATTTACTGCCAGTTTATGACAAAAATTGCTTATTGCAGACAATAGGTTTACTTAACAATTCTAGGTAGCATTTGCTTTATAACTGCTGTGTTTGCTTAACAACCTCTGCAAGAAAGGTTATAAAATTGGTCATGGTGATGGCTTGACGATGGCATAATTTACAACTGCAATTCCAGGCTCAGTTATAATTATAGGTTGAGGACTAACTGTATACATTTAGGCCTCTTTATTGTGCATACTGAACAGTGAGTCAATGGTGAACCAGAGCATCAAAGTTAGGTGACCTAACCAAACCTAAGTAGAAGATACAACTTACCTCACAATATTAGAAACAAGATGAAGTTAGCAGGAATATTTTTTGAATATAAATATTTTATTTAAGTAAATGTTTAGTTTAATCCTCTCCTTCTCCCTGTCCCAAATTTAATTATTCTTTTCAGAAAAAAATATTTTTGCAAAACTACATATGAAGTACTTATAACATTATTTTTCCAACGAAAAAAGATGCACAAAAATGTTTAAAATCTTTTTTGGGGGGAAGGATAGAAAAGTGATATAGAAATAGGTTGAAAAATAAGTAAAGCTGGATGAAGTTAACCTTAATCCTCCTTTCTTATGACCTCATCACTGATTAATTAAGTTGCTATTAAGAAGGATTTCCTTCTCCTGATCTTTAAATTATAAAATGTTTGTCTCTAATATAATCTCAAACACTTTTTTGTAAATGCTGGATTTTTTTTCTTTCAAGACTGCTTTGCAACTTATCTCATTTTCTTGTTTTCTTTTAATGGAATTCTTACTTTTAGGTTGGTCTCCACTTCATTAGTTTTCATCCATTGCTTCTTGTCCTGCCTCCAGGTGCTTTGGAGAATAGGTTGATCCCCTCTTCCTTGTGGCAGTCCCTGAGATATTGGAACACTGCTATCATGTCACCCCAGTCCTTCTTTTCATTAAACTAGACCAGGGGTCGGCAACCCGTAGCTCTGGAGCCGCATGCGGCTCTTTCATCCCTCTACTGCGGCTCCCAGTCCTCCTCCACCATTTGCAGTCCCACAAAAAAAAGAAGTGGGACTAAAAAAGTTCAATCAATCAATTCCAACTTCTCACAAAAAAAAAAGATCTCACGAAATTGGAATTGATTGATTGAACTTTTTTAGTCTTTTGTTTGTGGGACTGCCCGCAAACTTCTTTTCTTCTGGGATTGCACGCAGCGGCGGAGGAAAAGACTAAGGACTGCGGTGGTGGACCTGGAAAGAAGGTGTCACGTGGGTCTGATCAGGGGTGCGGGGGAGGGGGGTTTCTGCCAAGCATCTTATACGGAGCTGGGGAAATGGGCTGGGTGGGGGGAGCTGCCAATGCTACTGCCATAAGGCTTTGCAGAGCCCTGCGAGTGGCCATGATCCCCCCTCCCCATTCAGCCAGCCACCATCGCTGATCTTATCCTCACCTGGCCAGCCGGCCTCACGCTCTTCTCCTCCTCCTCCTCTGCACTCAATCAGCTACTAGTGGCTTGGGTGGCTCTGCTCTGTCCGAGTTGAAGAAAGCTGCTTTCTGCTGCACCTCTGCTTTCTTCAACTTGGACGGAGCAGAGCCACCCAAGCCACTAGCAGCCGATTGAGTGCAGAGGATGAGGAGGAGGAGGAGGAGAAGAGCATGAGGCCGGCTGGCCAGGTGAGGAGAAGATTGGCAATGGTGGCTGGCTGGCTTGGGAGGGGGGATCATGGTTGAAGAAAGAGAGAAAGAGAGAAAGAGAGAGAGAGAGAGAGAGAGAGCTTCCTTCTTGGGCTAAGCTTCCTTCTTGGGCTAAGCTCCCAATTGACCCCCATTTTCCCTCCATCCCCGGCAGTGCGCAACAGTACAGTACCCAAGGGGAGCAGCTTCCTCCCCCCTTCCCTGATTCAGAAGCCGGTTTGCTAACTTGGGGGTGGGGGGTTCGCGATTCCCGCAGGAGCGTGCTTGGAACTGGCTTAGCTGCTGCCGCTGCCACCACTTTTTCCCTCTCCAGCATCTCCTTTCCCTGACTCTCCCAGTTCCTCCGCCGAAGAAGTGCGAGCAAAGGCTCTGGGAGAGTTTAGGTTGCTCTGCGCCGTTGTTGCCAGGAGTGATGCTGTCCGAAGAAGCCGAGCCAGTCGAGGGTGCCAAGTCTGGAGGTGGCAAAGCGAGAGCAAGATAGAAATAGTTTGTGTGTGTGGGCACGTGTGGACGCTCGGACCAGATTAATGAATGAATGGGCAGAAAGAGAGAGAGGGAGAGGGAGAGGGAGAGAGAGAGAGAGAGAGAGAGGGAAGAGAGAGAGAATAAAGAACGTTTAATGAAATATTTTGATTTTTTTTAAATTAAGAGATGAGGTATGGAGATAATTATGCTGTATTTAAAGATGGTAGATAAGCTACTAAAATTGTTTTTACCTGTTGGGATGAAGGAGAAAGGTGGTTTTTTTCCCCCCTCTTTCTCCTGTCCTTTTCTTTTTTTCCCCCGCAATTTTTTTCTTTTCTATTTTTCTATTTTTTTTATAATTTGCACCGGCTTTTATTCTTTTCATTTATAATCCTTAATAAAAATATTTGAAAAACAGAGAACATTATAATGAGAGAGAGAGAGAGAGACAGAGAGACGGAGACAAAGAGAGATAGAGAATAACCTGCTATAATCATGCTGGAATGAAAGGCTATGAAAGCTCAGATTAGATTGCAGGATCCTCTCTATGAGTGTGGATCATTGTGAGTCCTCTGGCTTTCAGAGGGTGATGAAGTGGGTAAGAGATGCCAAGAGAGTGACTGGAGGAAAATGAGTGAACCTGATCAAGCACAATTAAAGTTCTTAAACTTTTCTTTGTAATATTGATAAAGGTGGTGAAACATTTTTATGTCCATGTTAAATTCATGAAGAACTGGCTGGCTGGGGAGGGGGCGATCATGGTTGAAGAAAGCGAAGGCGCAGTGGGATTGCTGTCAAACAATAAGAGCCAGGTGCACTGCTCGCTCGTGTGCGCCGCCTTATTGAAAGCAATCCTGCTGCTGCGCCTTGAGTGGGGAGGACGAGCTTTGCTGCTGGGCCATGCCTGGGCTATGCCCTGCCACTGCCTCCCAAACTCCACCTTCGCTGCTGGGGAAAGCCGCGGCAGCAGGACGCTTGGCGCAGGGGAGGTAGGAGCGAAAAGCGGCGGCAGGGCGCTCTGCAGCAGCAGCAGCAGTGGAGCGGTGGAGTGCTGGGGGAGGGGGAAGCAGCAGGGTTTTGTGGCTCCAGGTGTTTTTTTTTTCTGTGGGAAACGGGTCCAAATGGCTCTTTGAGTGTTTAAGGCTGCCGACCCCTGAACTAGACATACCCAATTTCTGCAACTGTTCTTCATACGTGTTAGACTCCAGTTCCCTAATCATCTTTGTTGCTCTTCCCTGCACTCTTTCCAGACTATCAACATCTTTTATTGTGGTGACCAAAACTAGATGCAATATTCCAAGTGTGGGCTTACCAAGGCGTTAGAAAGTAGTATTAACACTTCACATTATTTTGATTCTGTCCTTTTGTTAATATAACCTAGAATTGTGTTGGCTTTTTTGGCAGCTGCAGTCTATATTTAAGTGATTGTCCACTAGGATTCCAAGATCCCTCTCGCAGTTATTACTATTGAGCCAGGTAACACCTACTCTATACCTGTGCATTTGGTTTTTAATGCACACATGAAAAATATGAGTTTGGAGAAAACTAATCCATGCACCTGACTTTTAATGGTACATAGATGAGAAGTGTACATAGATGGGGCATGATAGCTCAATAGTTAAAGATTCTGAGCTTATCAGCTGGAAAGCTGACAGACCGTTCCTGCCCCACCTAACAGTTTGAAAGCATGCAAATGTGAGTAGATTAATAGGTATCACTTCAGTGGGAAGATAACAATGTTCTGTGCACCTTTGGCACCATGGTGGCCACATGACTACGGCAAACGTCTTCAAACAATGCTGGCTCCTTTGGACAAGAAACAGAGATGAGCACCGTTGGAACCTAACTTAACCTAACTGGACAGGGGAAACCTTTACCTTTACCTAGATGTGAAGCTTCTTTCTATCATCTTCCATGAAAATATGTAGTCCAAACTTGAATCTTTTATGAGTTTTACTGCAATTTCCCTCTTGTCATACTCTGATTTTTTTTGCCATACAGACTTTGTATTATCTGCAGTGAAAATGGATCTTACTTAAGCCATTAAAATAAAAGTACTTCTTCTTTGGTGGCCTCTGGATGGATCCCAGGCTGCTTTTCAGTTTGAATAATGAGTCCTTGCCATTGTTACCAACCTTTAGTAATGATTTATTGAAATTTCAATTTATTTCCTCCTTTCACTCATTATGACAGATTTCTCCCAGGTGAATTATTGTATGAGCTGATTTATTGGCTTGGATGGTATTCAAGGTTATTATAAAATCTAGTTTTGATATGCAGTGAAGATTCTCAAAATGCCTCTTCACTAGTTGGCTGAAAATTCCTATGACTCTCAACAGGGGTCACAAAACCCTCATTACCCCTAATTTTTATACATTTAATTCATGCAAATATTCAGCTTAAGTTCACTCTATTTTGAAGGCTCAGCAAAACTACAAACTTTCATTAAAATCATAAAGTACGTAATGTATAAAAATCATCTAAAGTAGACAACACTATTTTTACTGAGTTAAGTCTATACATTATTAGTACAACTCCAAAAATGAAATGTTTACATTCTCTCTCTCCCTTGCCCTGCCATCCTCAACTCTTTTATATCTTAACAGGTGATAGCAGGTGGCTGACCTAGTGAATATAGTCTACAATAATTTTTGTCTGGTTTCTTGCCTCAATTTTTCAAGAAACTTAGACAAAGTTACTTTTTGTCCTGATTCAAATGCAGTTTCAGACTTTGTGAATACTGAGATTTCCCCCCTCCTTCCAAATTTACATTACTTTTAGAAAAGAAGGTACATACTCTTTACCTTCAATGTGCTGCATTGGCACACCAATACCCAAATATGTAGAGATTCTTACACCTGCCATTATGTATTTTACTGCTGTACATAAACTTCTCACTGAATGATTTTAACACCCATTCTCCAGACATCTCACTCTTATTTCAAAGGAAACTGGATAGTTCTTTTTTTAAATTGTTTTCAGAAAGAAAAAATAATTCTGATTGCAGGTGGTTTTAGAGACAAAGAAAAGCCTTTATTTAAAGAAAGTATACCACTCTTTCTAATGCAGTCACCCTTCATAGAAAACTCAGTTTCAGGATTTATATTTTAGGTTAGTATTTCCCAATAGGGGCAATTTTCAGATATATGCACTTGCACTCCTAGAATTCTTGCCTGCTAATTAATTCTGGGAGCTGAAGTCTTCCATATTTGGTAGTTATTTTTGTTGGTGTTGGTGTTGCAACATTTCCCCTGTCACTACAAGTCATGATATATGAGATTCTTCATATGCACTAGAATTCAAACCCAAACTCTGGCAACAGGAGCCTGCACATGGACAATTAATAAAAATCATTTTCAAGTTTTAAAACTAATTTCCCTTTTAGTGTCCCTATTTCCTCAAGGTCTATAGGATTGGTCCTTGGGTCAATCATTCAGGAAATACTATTAAAGAATTACCCATTTATAAATGAAAAACTCCTCTTTTCTAGAGAAGGAGTAGCTGCAGAACTTAATTGTCAGAATTCTTGTTGTCTGACTATTTCATTTGGTTACTTTACAAGGGGGGAAAACCCCTACCTCTCCCAGAATAATTTCCTTTCTTTGAAAAGTGTATCCTTTCTGGAAAAAAGTTTCACCTGAAAAGAGGTGACTCCTCATGACTTTCCTCCTGCAGGGCTGGTACATAACAATAAATCATTCACTGACGCTGGCGGCACTGTTCTTCCCGAGAAAAACTCCTCCTGAGAATTGGGACACAGTCATTACTACCATGGGAGGGTGCTGTGGATATTCAGCACAGATCCTAGTCTGAACAGAACTCAAAGGACTGATGAACATGTTCATAAAAGGGGCATGATACATTCATTCAGGAACCAGCTCAGGGATGCAGAAATTAATATTTGGATGAGATTATAAATCTTCAAATCCTTTGTTTGAGGAAATAGGATGGTTGCATCTCCTGTTTTACAGAGGAAAATCCTCTATTTTTAAATATCAAAACAAAAGGAGCGTAAAAATTAGTCTTCTTTCTTGACAGCACATGGACTGATGCACTAATTTCATTGGGAATTTCCTCTGATGAACTTTGTTTCCAAATGTATGCACAAAGGCATATTCTCAGGTGGTTAGTATATACAGAGAGTCTCAATATAATTATGAACCATTTAAATATATTTAGCCTAGGAAATCATTTCTGGCTGTGCTCTCATATTATTTTCACCCAGCAAATATTATACCCATGTGTCCTTTCTGTAGAATTGGAGACAGCATCTCCAGGACAAGAGGTTTCAGTTCTGAGCCTGAAGCCAAAGGTCACATCTAATATTCCAGATGCAGAGGGAACCCTTACAAGTGTTACCGTATGAATCTCCTCTTGTGTCTGTCTCTCATCCTACTGAAAGTAAGGCATACTTATTGCATTTACAAGACCATTCAAAGCGTATAAAACTGTCAACACACACACAACATTAAAAAATATTTTTTTAAAAAAAAGAGTAAATCAATACAGGTAGTCCTTGATGTACTACCACAATTAGGGCCAGGATTTCTGTGGTTGTTAAATGAGGTGTGCCCTTTACGACCTTTTCTGCCAGGGTCATTAAGTGAATCACTGCAGTTGTTAAGTGAATCATGTAATCATTAAGTGAATATGGCTTCCCCCATTGACTTTGCTTGTCAGAAGTCTACTGGGATGGTCACAAATGGTGACCCTGGGACATGACAGTCATTGTAAATACATGCTGGTTGTCAAGTGCCTGAATTTTAATCACGCGATCATGGTGAATGGTCATAGACCAGTTGCAAAGACCAATTATAAGTTGCTTTTTTCAGTACATTGCAACTTTGAATGGTCACTAAATGAAAGTTGTAAGTCAAGGACTACCTGTAAAAACGCAAACAATATGTCCGGAAAAGACAATAACTTGAACAAACTAAATTCTCATACTCAATCTAATTCATAGTCTGGGGAAACAGCTAGGTTTTCAGACACTTCTTGAGTATCATCAAGGTGGCAGCCACAGAAATATCCCTAGTGATGCTGTTCTGGAAGACAAGAAATACATGCTTCTTATATTCTATTAAGTGACATTTTTCATTAAGGGGATCTGGAATGTGCCCACACTGCCCATTTGTAGCCGGGGCCTATGCCACATAGGACTGTACCAGGATTGTAACCAGTATTTTAAATTGTACCTGGAGGCCAACAAATAGCTTTTGCAGCTTGAAGAGCAGTTGTGTCACATTCAAAACACATTCTGGACCAGCAGTAGCTTCAAGTCATCAAGGGCAGTCCTATGTAGAATTCATTGCAAGAGTCCAAATGTGGGGTGACCATAAGTCTGAGTGAGCAGAGGTGCAATTTAAAATACTGTAAGCTCTGGTGGTGCAGTGGTTAAAGTGCAGGCAAACTCTGCCCACAACTTGGAGTTCAATCTTAATGCGACTTGATAAAATGAGGACCCAGATTGTTGGAAGCAGTATGCAAATAATGCTGACATTGTAAACCACCCAGAGAGTGCTAAAGCACTATGCTGTGGTATATAAGTCTAAGTGCTATTGATAACTGATATTGATATTGCTACATGGCCTGGAGGAGACATACAGAAATCTAGAAAACTGGGACATACAGAAATCTAGAAAACTGGGACTGCAACTGGGACACAAAATGAATCTGCAAAACTTCTCTTGGCACAGATGACTACTGTTCTTTGAGCAGGAGTGGCAAGTCCAAAAAAGAAAAAGAAATCTCCAGATTGCATACCAGTCCTGAGTGGGAACTGCCAACTAATTCAGGACCACAATGGAAGATTTCTGTGGTTGGATGGGGGGGAGGGGGGAGAAACCACAGCAACTTATGCTGGATAGGATTGAGCTTGAGTTTGTTCCTCTCCCTCCATACTTGCATAGCAATCATATATTGGAACAAGGCATCGTCGCTTAGACACCCTGGGTTCAAGATATGTAATTGATACAGGGACCCAAACTGAGGGATAACCTCACCAAGCACCCTCTCAATGTCAATCAGAAGAGGCAAGGGCATTTAGTTTTGAGGCTCCATGGGCTTGACTTTCTGTTTCAATAACACAGGCTAGAACCAAGTACAGAAAGAACTACCATAACACAGGTTTTTTTTACTCCCTATCTCAAAAAAACCGGTGGATACTCATAACAGATGGATCACCCTCATCCCAACTCTGCTAAAAGTTACCCACAAAGGTGCTCAATGCTGCTTCTGTATTATGTCTTGGAATGGATGAATGAAAGTTCTGGATGAAAATTGTTCAGAATACATAAAAAAGGAGCATCACTAGTCAAGAGTTGTGAGCTATTAATTTTGTTTTGTTTTGTTTTGTTTGATTTAATTTCTGCAGTGCCTGATGGCAACAATCAAGACGCCATGGGCTATTTTAAATGGAAGTTTGCAGACCCAGTGTGTGGAAATGACAGTGTATAATGTTATTGTTGAGCCTTCTGCTTAGCTTCCTCTATTGCAATGTTTCTCAACCTCAGCAACTTTAAGATGTGTAGACTTTGATTCCCAGAATCTCCAACATGCTGGCTGGGGAATTCTGGTTGCTGAAATCTACACACTTTAAAGTTGCTGAGATTTAGAAATGCTGCTATACCCACCAACATATGGCTAAATCTCTTTGTTAAAAATTGAACTAAAAAAACCCAAATGAAGTTTTCTGTGCTATGTTCTGTGAGGTTTTATTTTTGGCTCATGCGTGCAATAACATCCATAAACATGGTGCTAATGCATGGCCCCACTGAAGCATTTATTGCTTGCTTCGTCTGTCTTTGATCTTCCTCTGCTGGGAGCCAATGAATAAATAATACTGCTGATTATGAGCAGGAAACAATCTGATGAGGTTAGATTCCTCAGAGAACCTTTATGGTATTTCAGTTAACTTGGAAGATGGAGCCCTGTTGTGCCTGCATATGGAGAAAGGGATATTCTTCTGTCTATAACTGGAATCAGTTAGTTTTTCAAGGCAACCCATTATGGAGACTAACAATGCAATATCTACATAGCAATTACAGCACTGAATCCACAGGAGTTTGCTCCTAAGTAAAGCATGTAGAGAATGGCAAACTGAAGAACAAGAGTTTGGGTGGAAGTAAACTGTAAACTAAAAATAAACTGTACTATTAAATGTCCGGATTCTGGAAAAATATACCTGACCCGACACAATAATTAGTGGTTTTTGATGCCAACTGCCAGAAAACCCTGGAAAACTCTGAATTGGACCCGCACCTTGCATGGAATCGGTCAAAATTCTCTGTTTATATGTGGCAGAGTATCTTCCCCTGAATGTGACTGGGGTTGTGCCTTGTCAGACCCTTATCACACAGTGACTACCTGCTCTTTGAGAGCTTATACAAGAGGAAAAGCAGACTGTCTCCAACTAACAAATACTGCACTTAATTGGATAAATGGTCTAGATATTAATATATAGAACACTTACTCTGTTCTTATGAATCAATGTATTTTAAAATATAACCCATAACTTATAAATAATTTCTTGAATTCCTGTAACCTTACAAAATTGAATACATATTTCTATCATATGTGCAGCATAGTATTATATACTCCTTCTATATAATTTTATTACTGTTATCCATGTGCTCTGTGCCATATGCTAAGTAAATAAATAAATAAATTGGATAGAAGTTTAGTACTGCAATCAGCAGTACTATAAGCTATTGATATAAGCCTCATTATGTATTTATTTATATCAAGTGTTATTTTATTTTAAAAAAATTATATGTCACTCAGTCCCTTTATAGCTTTGGACAACTTACAACAAACCATTAAAGCAGGGGTCCCCAACCCCCGGTCCATGGACTGGCACCGGCCCGCAGCATGCCAGAAACCGGTCCGAATAAACAAGCAAAGCCCCATCCGCAGGATGCATGCAGCACATGAAAGCATACCCCCACCGGTGTGCAGAAAAGCCTATTGCCACAGAAACGGTCCCTGGTGCCCAAAAGGTTGTATTAAAGCATTCATGAAAATATTTTTTTTTAAAAAAAAAGATGAAACAAATAATAATACTAAAGTTACAGCAACACTGCCAAAAACCCTGGATAAATAAATTTCCAGACCCTTTCAAAACTTTAATAAGAAAAGGGGTTGCTTGAACACTAGTTACCCTTGTTCTACTGCAGGGGTGGGCAATTATTATTCCCAATGGGACATGTGAGAAACTGGGACTATTGTAGAGGGGTGCTGCCCCATCCCTCATTGCCCTCTTGTCACCTCAGTCCTTGCTAACACCTACCCCAGCTCCCCTATCCCTTGCCACTGCCACCCCTGCCTCCTCTGCCACTGCTGTGGGCTGGAGAGGGGCAGGCTGTGGGCCAGATGTGACTCAGAGGCCATAAAATGTTCTATAGTATGGATCCCATTGAAAAGCTTAATTAATTTTGGTGTTAAATGCCTCCCTGATGAGACCCACAGAAATTCAGGGCACTAATTGATACAGATGACAGAAGAAGGATGAAGTTCTAAGGCCTTCTGGATAATATTTTTGTTAAATAGCGTTTGGGTCCAATATTTCCCAATGGCAATGGCCATTGAGCAGAATTTCACTCCTTTCCTGGATATTTTGGCTGAGAAGTCGGCAACTAAGAAGGCAACTTACATATCTGACAAACCCATGCAGCAGAAGAGAAGTGGAAGAATGCATGCTGCATGCACAGAAGTACAGAACACGGAACAGTGAAGTCAATGCTATTGACTCAACAGCAGTAGAAGAGCAAATATAAAAATACTCTGCATAGAGCATGTTATTAAATCTTCCTTTCATCAGCTTTGAAGGCAAGGCATTAAATCTTATAAGCATGAGTGCTCTTCTTGAGTAGCAGATGTAAGTGTATAAAGACTTGGGAGGCTTGAAAAGGCTATGAAAAATGTCCTTGAGATAATCTGTGAAATTTCAGGCTGCTCTGCCTATCCAAAAAAAGCTCTGTCATAACTAAATAATATGAAAAATGGCCACAAAAGAAAAATCTAGGCAACGTTTCTTTTACAAGCAGAAATAAATTTACCATTAAAAGTCAGCTGAGCCAATGACTCACCAGAGAAGTATTGCCTCAACAGTATTTTAGGTGACAAATTCTCATTCAGGCTGCTCCTGAAGAGCATTTTATCTTACATTTTACATTGGGTCATTTTTTTAATGTTATGTGAGGTGGGTTTTGGTGTTTGGGGGAGGACATTTTTCTTTTTCTTTTTTGCTGTATGGAACTCATTGTCACCCCATTTCAATCCCTAAATTCCTGAATCAATTAATCAATTAAATTCTATCCAAAGAAGAACATTCAAACTAGCGCAAAGGGCTCACAGTTGAATTCTAATATATTTGGACTAAACAGTTTCAAGGTGCATTAGGTCAGTGAGAACCTATTCAGATTGGAAGAAAATTGTCTCCATACAAAATGAAAATCGGAAAAGGACATCTTCAGAAGATTCAATATTACAAGAGATTAGGATCGTATCTAATACATAGTTATTGTTTGTGCAGTCTAGATAATTCAGGAATTTACATTTTTTTTCTTTTAGGGACTTAATGAAATAAGACTAAAGGAATATTTACCTATGTTTGCCACTAACCACCTGTGCCATGGTTTTACACAGAAGGTATCTTGGTGAACAGATAGTTTGTGTTCTGTTCTTGCAAAGAAGACATCGAGACGAGGCTGGTTCACAACAAAGATCTCTTTATTGAAACACACTCACAGAACAGAAGCAAGAACACAATGGCCACTGGCCTTTTATATCCCCTTGCAACGGGATGCACATCCAATCATTGCACACCATTCTCCCGCCTTGCGCATGCGCGCAAGGCCGGAGACAGCCTGTCTGGGTCCTGGGCAGACACGTGGTCTGTCCGGGTCTCTGCAACCTTCCTGCAGCCTTCCTGAGCCTTGCTGAATGACTCAGCAAGGCCCAGGACATAACACCCCTCCCCCCTTGGATTAAACAATAATTAAACATATTGTGTAACACTTTACACATAACACATCATGGCAGGCTGGTTAGCACGTTATACAGTCAACCTTTACTCCTTGCAACCCATTACCTTTAGTTCCCTGTAGTGTCCACGGACTTTACTATTTAACAATATTCACACCGCAGCACTACACTTGTTTTTACTCCTTCAGATGGCGAGGACTAATAAACCTCCTGTATAGTAAACAGGAACCTTACATATTCCTTTAAATGCTTAGGAGGACCCTTAACCCACTCTGATCTCCGTGGAGCCAGATTAGGTGCAGGTGTAGTCGTAGGTGTGGGATTAGGAATAGGTGCCTGGAGTGCCTGTTCCCGGTTTGCGCAAAACAAACCAGGACTTTGTCGCCCAGAAGACCCAGGGGTTCCCCCTGACTGCTGACTGGCTGGATCCACCAAACCCAAACCAGAATTCCTTGGTGGGGTGGAGTTCCCCAAAACTCCACTGGACTCCTCTTGGGAGCACTGTCCCTCGAGCCCAAGACCAGCAGCAGGAGTACCCTGAGTAGCCGATTTACGGCCATTTGCCCCTAGCCAGGAACCTCTGTCAGAGTCAGGAGCCGCCTCCATGGGAAGACCCCTGGAGTCTCTGCCAGAGTCAGGAGCCGCCTCCATGGCAAAACCCCCACCTGGAACATGTGTAGGAACATTTGGATAAGTGCTCTCGTGGAGAGACTGTGGTCCACAATCGTAATTGAGGTCTCCTTCCCCCCCGAGAGCAGAGCCAGGAGCAGAAACATGGCCAGCGAGCCTCCAGCGCAATTGGTTTATGTGGTGTCTAAGCACATGACCATCCTCCAAGGCCACTTCATAGGACAGTGGCCCAGAGACCTTGCAGACTACAGCAGTTACCCAAAGATGTCCATGCCCATAGTTTCTGGCCCATACCGGATCACCCACTTGGAGTCTCCTAGGTGCCCGCGGTTGTGACACCTGTGAAGCCACCCGGTCTGGGTGCAATCTGTCCAGTTTCGTGATGAGTCTGCGACCCCAGCGGAGTTCAGCTGGGCTCTTTCCTGTAGTAGTGCAAAGTATGGTGCGGTGTGCAAGGAGAAAATCGGCTAACCTGTGATGCCAGGGTCCTTGAGTGATTCTCTTTAATGCCTCCTTGGTGGTACGCACCATGCGTTCAGCCTGACCGTTGGTGGCAGGGTGAAAAGGAGCAGACGTGGCATGCCGGATCATGTTGGCTTGAAGAAACGCCTGAAACTCAGAAGAGGTAAATTGGGGACCATTGTCTGAGACAAGGACATCAGGAAGGCCATGGGAAGCGAAGATTCCTCTTAGCACCTGGATGGTCCTGGCAGTAGTAGTGGAGGATACAGGAACGACCTCTAGCCACTTGGAATGGCTATCCACGAGGAGAAGGAAGAATTGCCCCTGAAAGGGCCCAGCATAGTCAATGTGTACGCGTGACCATGGAGTGTGTGTCTCCTCCCACCTATGTACAGGGGCCTGGGGCATCTCAGGCCGTGACTGTTGGCACACTTGGCACCCCTGAACCTGGGCCTCGATGTCCTTATCGAGTCCAGGCCACCAAAGATGGCTACGCGCAAGCACCTTCATCCTCACAATTCCCAGATGTCTCTCATGCAGAGAGAGCAAGACTCTAGTCCTCAATGAGGCTGGGATGACTACCCTGCTACCCCACAGGATACACCCTTTGAACGTGGAAAACTCATGTTTCCTACGCCAGAAACTTTGGAAATCTGTACCAGGACATGTGTCAGGCCATCCTGACAACACCCATGTCAGCACGCGTGCAAGCGTGTGATCAGTGGCAGTTTCAGCAGCCACATCCCTAGCATTGAGGGGAGATTCAGGCAATTCCTGAATGGAAAGAATATGTATAGCAGGAGCAGGGTCTGCCTCTATTTGCTTTAGAGGTAACCTACTAAGGCAATCAGCGTGGCCCATCTCTGTCCCTGGTTTGTGAACCAGGGTGTAGTCATAAGCTGACAAGAAAATTGACCATCTCAGCATTCTGGGGGAGATGATGTGTGGGGTTTGTTTGTTTGTTGTAAACAACCCAAGCAAAGGCTTGTGGTCAGTGTAGACCGTGAAATCATGAAATTTCTTGATGCCTGAGACTATTGCCAAGGCTTCTCTGTCAATCTGCGCATAATTACACTCTGCAGATGAGAGAGTTCTGGAGTAATAGGCCACAGGGACCTGAGTCCCATCAGCCTTGAGATGACTTAACACTGCTCCTACCCCATAAGGCAGTGATGGCGAACCTTTTAGAGACCGAGTGCCCAAACTGCAACCCCAAACCCACTTATGCATCGTCGAGTGCTCGGTGGGTGTGGCCCATTGTCTGGGTGTGGCCCATTGGCTGGGCGTGGCTGCGGTGGTAACGGCAGACTGGGTGGGACTAAAAAGTTCAATCAATCAATTCCAACTTTGCAAGATCTTTTTTTTTCCTGTGAGAAGTTGAAATTGACTGATTGAACCTTTTTTTTTTTTTGCACACGGTGGCAGAGGCCTAAAGTGAAAAGGTTTTATAAAACCCAGCTGAAGGCCTAGGACTGGGGCGATGGCGTGCGTGCCCACAGAGAGGACTCTGAGTGCCGCCTCTGGCACCCGTGCCATAGGTTCGCCACCACTGCCATAAGGGGAGGCATCACATGCGATGCACACAGGCAATTGCTCATTGAAATGTGCCAGGACCGCATTTGAAGATAGTAAGGCCTTAACTTCTTTAAAAGCCCTTTCATGGACGTTTGTCCATTTCCATGGAGTCTGCTTGTCCAAGAGCCGGTGTAATGGGTCAGCCACTGCAGCCTTGTGGGGGAGAAATGAATGATAAAAATTAAATAAGCCCAGAAAAGCCTGGAGTTCAGCTTTTGACTGGGGACTGGGGGCCATTTGAATGGCCTGAAATTTAGACTCTGCAGGGTGGATGCCTTCAGCATCAATACGAAAGCCTAGAAATTCAGTGGATGTTACATTTGTCTTGCTGTAACTTCAGCCCAGCTTGGCGGAAACGCAGCAAGACATCTCTCAGCCTTTCAGCTAAGTTCCCAGGTTACTCTCCTGCAATGAGGACATCATCGAAATAAGGGCAGACTCCAGGAATACCACAGAGCGTTCGCTCCATCACCCCTTGGAAAATGCCAGGGGCTACATTGACCCCAAACTGCAGCCTTTTTACCTTAAAAGCCCCTCTGTGAGTAACTATAGTTTGGGCCTCAGCTATTGCCTCATCAACAGGTAACTGTTGGTAGGCCTGAGCCAAATCAAGCTTAGCAAATACCTTTCCCCCCTTCAGTGAGACCAGGATGTGGCTCACCACCGGCACTGGATATGCGTGCTGCTGCAAGGCTTTGTTTAGAGTGCATTTATAGTCCGCACAAATTCCGACTTCACCATTGGCTTTTAATGGTGTCACTATGGGGGTTTCCCATGGACTAGAATCTACAGGTTCAAGAATGCCTTGTTGGAGCAGTTTGTCCAACTCAGCATCTATTTTACTTTTGAGGGCAAAAGGCACCCTCCTTGGTTTAACCCTGATGGGTGTGATGGCTGGGTCTAACCTTAAAGCAATAGGAGGCCCCTTGTATGAGCCAAGCTCTGGGCTGAACACATCAGCAAACTCCTTACAGACTCCTACAAGGCTGACAGTTTGTAGATGGTTAAGCCCAGTCACTTGGATCCCAAGTGCATCGAACCAATCGAGTCCGATAAGACTCGTTCGATCACCCCCAACTACCACCACATCTAACAACCCATCAAATTCCTTACGCTGTACTCTAAGCGTGGCCTCCCCCTTCACACTGACTCGTGAATTCTGGAAGTCAGTGAGGATGAGATTGGAGGGCCTGAGTTTGACTCGTGAGCCACTCCTGGAACAAACCTTCTTAAATGTGTCAGCAGAAATAATAGAAAGAGTGGACCCTGTGTCCAGCTCCATGGCCAGGGGAACTCCCTGCAACTTTACATCAATGCGAAACTTTTTCTTAAGGGGCCGATGAACCCCAGTGTTGAATATTCCCCTACGGGATGTGCAGAAACCCACCCTGTGTTGGCTGGGGACCTTGGTACCTTTCAGAGGCAACTCTTCAGGGGACCTGTTTTTCTGGCCCAAGCAGGCTGATGCGATGTGGCCTTGCCTGCCACAAGCCTGGCAAACAGCAGAACAAAAATGGCAGTCGGCTCTCCTGTGGCGACCCCCACAGCCAAAACACCAAAGGGATGCAGGCGTCTTTCCTCTGTGTTCTTGCAGTCTTCTCTCCACTGACTGTTGAAGTCTGTCCACCTCTTCTTCCTCGGATTCTTCTCCGGAGGCCTCTCACATGACTTCCTGATGGACGGGGACTGATGCTGGAGGGTTCTTGGTCGACCGCAAGGCCTTCACCGCACCGCCGGCTGCTTCTTCAGCTGCAACTTCTCTCAGGGCATCTTGGAATGAAACATCGGCTCTAGCAAACAACTTTTGTTGCATCTCACGGCTTCACAATCCGCAGACGAGTCGATCTCGGAGCCTCTCTTCCAAGTCTTGGAACGCACATGGCCTAGCAGCCTGCCTCAAAGCCGCGACGAAGTCTGCAGCTGATTCTCCCGGCCACTGATCCCGCTGCTCGAATTGGTGCCTCCAAGCTATTACAGAATGCTTGGGCTCAAAATGCTAGCGCAGCATTTTCTTTAGATCTGAATAGGCGATCGACTCCAATGGTGCTGGGGCTACAAGGTTCTCAGCAATGTCAAAAGTCTCTTGCCCACAGACACACAGCAAAGTAGCAGCTTTCAATTCATCTTCTTGGATCTTATTCACCCTGAAGTAGTTCTCGACGTGAGCTACGTTAAGAGCTCCATCGTTCTGGGTGCGAAGTATCGAACTCGACAAGACGGCCCAGCTTGGACATCGTTGTGGCTGATAGCCTCTTCAACGTCTCTCGCCGCAAGGAAGGAGAAGGGGTCCCACGAAGCCAAGCCCACCTCCAGCGTATTTGTACTGGCAGGCGGTTGCTTCTTCTGGACGCCGTGCTTCTCTTCGCTTCAGGCCTTCAGGTGAGTTGGCCCTAGCTTCTTCTTCCTTAGCTTCCTTTGCGGCGAATCCCACCTTCGTCGCCAATGTTCTGTTCTTGCAAAGAAGACATCGAGACGAGGCTGGTTCACAACAAAGATCTCTTTATTGAAACACGCTCACAGAACAGAAGCAAGAACACAATGGCCACTGGCTTTTTATATCCCCTTGCAAGGGGATGCACATCCAATCATTGCAGGCCATTCTCCCGCCTTGCGCATGCGCGCAAGGCCGGAGACAGCCTATCTGGGTCCCGGGCAGATATGTGGTCTGTCCGGATCTCTGCAGCCTTCCTGCAGCCTTCCTGAGCCTTGCTGAATGACTCAGCAAGGCCCAGGAAGTTTGAGTGGATGAAGATAGGATTTACAGTCGTCCAGAGGGTAGTAGCTTGTTGTTAAAGTGTCAATGTTTTTGTAGAAGGTGGCATTGTGGTGCTTATCAATCTGGGAAGTATATTAATGTAAACAAAACACAAATCTCAGAGAAAATGTGTGAGCAAAGCTGTGTCTATTTTGTCTCCTAAGAAAAATAAGCAAAACACTGGAGCTCTCATATTGAACTAAATTTCGTTCAATATGTGCCAAGCCACAGCTTATTTGGATCAAATTTATTTGATTTGCCTATAAGTCATAAATCACGGTTTACATATCACCAAGAAACCAAATTATGGCTTAGTGTAATGTGTGAAAGCAGAATCGCCAAATGGAAAGAAAGGAGAATGTTTATAAACCAACATACAGGAATGAAATAAAGTTACTACTGATACTTGTTTCTGTAATTTTGATGGTACTTTTTCCCCCCAAAATTGCACTGCCACCCAAATCTGCATATTAAACCATAACAGATGTTGTCCTCTGCTTCTGCAATTTTTTCCCAAAAAATGGTAAAGATTTTGCACATTAGACTCTTGGATATGCTACTGGGTGATCTGAATCATGCTAGTCATGGTAAAATGTATCTCAGTCACAAAAGAAGATGGACAGCCCATCAGAAAATGTTCAGGATCAGCAGTGATTTGGAGCTAATTTCATGGATGTTTTCCAGTCCTTTCTTTTTTCTCCCCTGATGTTCTGTTCCCTTCTGAACAATAGAGCTTCTGAAATTCCCTTTTTAACATCTTTCACATTGAATCAAGAATACACTAAGCATACTCCCTGCAGCTGTTGCTGGTCAAATTGCTGCTCTGAAGGGACCAGCAGATGAGGTTGCCTCCTTTGAGAAGGTCCAGGCAGAAGGTTTTAGCCCACAGTCCAGCCCACACTCAATCCTGAAATGTGAGAGGTTGGATTCCCTCCCCCATCCACCAGTGGCCTAACACACATACAAAGAATCAGAGCTTTTAAATGAACCCAGATGGCTGGCAGAAAGGCGAGGCATCCTGCAAAACTGCCTGGGGGAATCTCTGCTTGCTGTCATCTTACTCTACAGGCCAAGAGCCTTCAAGATGTCTGTGTTGTTTCTTAATCTGAGATCACTCCTGTTTGAATTTTCTACCAATTTCCTTTTGGAAATGTCACACAGCCATCAGAAAGATAGCCCAAGATTGATTTGACTGAGATCAAACATTTCCTTAAGTCCTAGGTTGAATATTATCCTTAATAAAGAACATGCACACTCGCATGCAGCACATATATCCAGTTCAGACTGCAGCTGATGCACTGCATTCTATGCCTGCCACGTATAGTATATTTAAGCTGTTTGTTCTATCAGTGAAATAAATTATCTGTAAGCAATATAAAATGCTGTAAAATTGAAAGTAATGTATGCTGATCTCCTAAATTTAAATTGTGCAAACATGGTTTTCCTTTTTATACCTGTGTAAAGATTTGCAAGCAATTACTAGTTGAAAGAGGTAATTACAAAAAGGTTCATCTCTAGAAGATTATTATTGATTTATAGAAATCTGTTATTTTAATAAAAAACAGATTGAGGAATACATATGATTTTCTTTTACAACCAAGCAATAAGCCGAATGGGAAACATATAAGATGAGTGAAGGATGTTTTTCATGTGTATGCTAAATATTCAATTTCTATTCCCATCCAAGCATGACCAAGGAGGAGGATGGATGTAGAAAAAAAAGATCCAGCTATCTTTACTGGGTCAATGAACTCTAGGCTAGCTTAGCCTGGCTGAAAGCCATTTTGATGAGCAGAAAAAATGAGGCTAAATTATATATATTTACAAGCATTACAGGGGGTCTAGATCTTGTGAGGATTCCTAGAGCACATGAAGACAGGCAGGGAACTTTCTCACATATATGAAAATCTAATGAGGTTACAACTATATGAATATACCCCCATTCATGACATTATGAAAGGGCACCAACATGAACATTTTAAACATGCTTGGCTTGTTCATGTAAACTGATTTACTCTAGTTCTCATTTAAATGGACAACCATTCAGGTGGGTATTTTCTTAACCATATTGTCAGCAGGTAGTACAACACACTTAGCAGATGCAAAAGTGCCTCAGACAAGAATTCAGAAGGTGTATTTCTTGAAGTTTGGTGTGTGTGTGGGGGGGAATACAGGGTGAGTGAAAAAAAATGGAATTTTAGAAAACATGTCTTCCCTTTATCAATCTTATTCTTTTCCTATTCTAAATCCTTTATTGTTATCTAAATGCTTCTTAATTGTTGTGAGGTTGCTTTCTAAGTAAACAATCTTCCTCGTAGGGTTACATGTCATAAAACTCAGTGATGCTGTGTTCTGGCCATTCTTCAGAGGATGACCTCATCTTATTACTATCCCTTTGAGTAGACCTCATCATCATGTTCACTGCTAATGCAATACTGAGGAGTCATTCTTTACTGGGCCTTGCAAGCTTATAGTGTTTTAGCAGCAGCATCTGTAACAAGCCATAAAGCTTCAAAATGACACAGGACTCATAATGCAGTCATATAAATAGGAGTTATGTCACTATTTCATAATTCTGACGTAAATAAGAAAGTTGTCATGTCACTTTCCCCCTTTATCCCCCATGTGGATCATCAGAAATTCAACAGTGACTGCATATTCTCTGCAATTTTCATTAACTTTGTTTTCTTGATGATAAAGTGCAGTCCAATTTTTTTCACTTTCATCTTTGATTCTCAGGATTAGCCACTCCAGATTTTTCATGCTTTCATCTGCATATCGGAGGTTGTTGATAGTCCTGCCAGCAATTTTAACCTCAATGGTAGATTCCTCCAAATGTGCATTTCTCATAACTATTATTGTGTACATATTGAATAGTATAGGTGACAGGATGCAACCTTGTTGACTGCCTTTTCTAATTCTGATTTTCTAATTTTGTGTCTCCATATTCCATTCTTACAATAGCTGCCTGATCAGAGCGCAATGACTGAATGAACTGGATATCTTACCACAATGAATTTATACAGAGCAATTGTAGTTTTTTTTTGATAAATTATGTTTAGATCATCAATACCTTAGCCCAATGTATGAATTCAATTGTCATCTAGGAACAGACCTTTGCTTGAACAAAATTTGAAAATTAAGCCTAAAATTATTATTTATATAAAATTTTTCAGACTTGGCAACTTTAAGATGTGTGGACTTCAATGGGACATTTTGGGAGTTGAAGTTTACATATCATAAAGTCTGCCAATCTAAAAACACTGATTTAAAGTTTTTAAATATGAAAAAGACAATTTAAGACAACAGAAGGAGTATATATGTTTAGAATTAATTAAGAGCAATCTTTATAAACCAGAATAAAATACTTGTTTTTTATATCAAAAATATAAAAGTACTGGTGCAAATATCTGTGCTTGAGTAACATAGTAGTTACAAGAGAAATAAATTCTCTCAGTAAAAACAATTAAAGGTATTTGAATGTATTTAATGCAGTGCAATGAAATATCCTTAAAAGTAGTTATACTACAGAATGAAGTACTTCCCCTGAAAAATTAATTTACACCAGTTATTTAATAGAAAACACAGGTGTTAAGCGTTGAAGGGAATGTTATCCAAAGGCCAGTCATGTAGAGTTCCTTCTCTACTTGAAAAATCTCCTCAATCTCTAAATATGGCTAATGGGGACTAAGTATGTACGGGTATATAAGGAACTTGATAGTTAGGAAAGAAGAGGAGAAGAAAATGGGCAGCCTAGATTGGAGGAAATAGTCATACCTTTGCTGTTGAGAGAGAAGTCACACTGCAAACTTTTGTTGCAGTTGATCCCACTTTTTAATGTTATTCTTGAATGTGGTTCTTTGAAATGCTTTGCAAATGTATTTATGCTATGCTTAGTAGAGTGGGGACAGGGCAGAACCAGCCTGCGACTTAACTTTTCCCATTTAGTTTAGTTCCTTTTTGGATATTTTTACATAATCTGTGTAGTATTTCTTCATAAAAAGGAAAGGTTTCCCTTTTTATCATGAGAGTACTTCTGAATTACTCTTACCCTTCCCCCCCTACTTCATTCATTCTTCCAATGGTCATTTCCCTGAGGAAAAGAAGAGAGCAATTAATTTGTATACAGACTACAAAGATTTAACAATCTGAAATCCACCAGGCTTATTTTAAAGCCTAATTGGGACTGTTCACAAAGCTGAGTCATAAATCTGAAGGCTACTTGAAGATGTTTTTAAAAATCCTACATAAAAACTACTTTTATGAACTACTAGATCGTATCACATAACTTTTAGTTTGTTACTGGTTTGATACAGATAAAATAACATTGGTTCAATAAACCATAGTTTATCAGACTGAGAGTTGAAGTTATATACCCATGCTTTCTTTTACATGAGCATTTATGAGAAAAATTCCAAGATTTATTAAAGGATTAAAATTAAGACGACCATAGTTTATGGTTTGAGAAGTTTATAGTCAATTTCAGATTGAATTTCCTGATTGATTGGAATCTTGGCTACCCTGCAAAATATGTTCCTAAAAAATGAAGGAAAAAAGATTGCGGGAGTGCAACAAAGGAGGTAGTATACTTGAAAGTCAGTATATTGTAACTCAGCCTGTACCTCAGAAGAAAGGATTGAAGGCTGAATAGCTAGCCTCACTTACCATAAGCCAGGGTTTGCTTTAACTGTAGTTATGGGACAAGTCTTAAGGGTCTGATTCCTACCTAACTAATGGCTTACAAACCAAAATGGTTGGATTCCCAATAGGGATACTCACAGGCTGTGGTAAAAAAATGGAAATGTGCAGACCTAGAAAATGGATTAATACAGGTTAAATATGTTTTAAATGAAAAAGAAACATGTGAATTTCTCTTCTGGAAATTAGGTAAAATCAGCCTTCCCTTGTCTTGTTGATATGATTTCAGCAGATCCATGATTCAATACAGAAAACTGCTGTTGGCTCTAGAATCCTAAACCTAGCTTTTCGTAATTTGGACTTGATAGATATGTCTAATATATGTCCTTAGCCTAGCAGTTAGTCACGTTTCAAAGAATCTCCCTGTCATCTTGTATTCCCTCTATTCTTTTCAAATATCCCAATTGAAATTGGGGAACAGGAAGTTTTCAAATGGCTTATCTGGAACAATATCAGCTCTCTACTTCGCCCAGAACATGTTCATGAAAACAGATAATGTCACAGTGCTTGAAATCCCAAACCTAGGTGGAATTATTCATAATTATTCAGATTTCATATGTTTTGATTTAGAAAATGACCACCTGACAGACGAAGATTTGCAGTACTTAAATCAATTTTGTTCCTTCCCTCTTCTTTTTCATGTTTAACCCATTGATGGGATTCAAACAACCGGTTCTCTATGTGGATGCTGCTTCCGGAAGTCCATTCTGGGCCTGGGCAACAAAAAATTAACTACCGGTTCTGCCGAACTGGTGCGAACTGGCAAAATCCTACCATTGGTTTAACCCCCAGAATGTGACTTGTTGTTTCTGAATACTCTGAGAAGGGTTAAAAGAATGAAACATGAAGCTCAAGCATCTTAGGCTGGATTTTAGAAAAATGGAAATCTTGTCTGGCATTCTGTTTTGAAAAAGAAAAATAAATAATCCAACAGCCTGCTTTGTCATCCTTCTCCTTAGGACTAATTAATTTGCATACCTAATAACTCACTTCCAGCTATTGAAATATGCAGATGAAAACAAGGGTAGCCAGAAACCAAAGCAAAACCACACATTAAGCTGCTTATGATATAATATAATTAGGCTATGCTGCACTTTCTCTTCCAAATTCCAATTTATAAGGATTGAATTGCTAGGTACATTTTTCACATTGAGGTTTGGAAAAGTTTATTTTGACCTAGCAAATGATTTTAAAACTGAGGAAAAGCAGGTCAGCTCGTGGGGGGGGGGGGGGGAGAGGAGAAGAGGAAGTATGGATGGAGCTTGTTATCTGTGCAACTCCAGCATACAAAGAAGTGGTGTGAATTTCAACTTTCAGGCCTGCATTAAATCAGTGGAACTGTAGAAATGAGGAATGACATAGTTTACCCCAGTGGTCTAAGTAAAGACCATATCTTTGAAACGGCTGTATCAAATTCTCATAAGCCATTGGCTCCATTAAAGTCACATGTTTCATTAACTTAGGAAGGAAGGAAGGAACTTATTAGTTGTCCTCTCTCATGGCATATGGCCCTTTAAAAAACAATATTGTTCTGAGATATTCCTCAAGTCAGCACAGTCTAAAGGGGTTCGCTTTTATCTCTCTATCGAACGCACTTCTTAAGTTTATACTTTCTTGATTTAAACTCTTTCTCAGATTGATTGACAGATTGTCACCGTTTAACTCCTTGGTCTGGAGAATTTAAGTATTATTTCTTTTTTTTAGCTTTCTCCTATCCTGCCTATACCTTCATCCCCCTCCCCCTCTTCCGTTGCTTCATAACCTGCATTTTCTAAGAAAGAGACCATCATGAGAAATAATGTGTGTTGGTTTTTTTGAAAAGGCAGTGATTGTCACTGAAACCGATATGTCTGTCTGATAACAAAAACTGTCATTGCCTCACATGGAACATGCACCCTCGGGAGATGGAGGACAAAGGCGCCCTTAGAGAAGATCTCTCAGCCATGTGCTGTCTCTAATCCCTGTGGCTCCAGTCAGAACCACAAGCTATTTTTTTCTCATATGCCACTCGAATGGATCCATGGAAAAGTATGAAAAGTTTTCGTTTAGAGAAAGGCTTATGTTCTTTGGGGACTGGATAGTCGTTTTCCTTCTTTTCTTTCATATATACACATCGATTGAGTAAAAAATGAATTGTTGAAAGGAAAATACACACACATGACTTTTCTGCAATAACAATCTGATACATTCTTGGCAAATGAATCATTCGTATATATTTCCAGCTGCATTTTTGAATCACTGCCGAGTCAAGTCCACTGTGGGATTCTCAGCAGAGCCTGATCAGGTAGTCTTGAAATCAGGACCTCTTTTAGAGGAAGGGCAGCAGGCCAGTAGCCCCAAGCAACAAGGGGTGGGTTAAATATTGATACAGTGAAAGGCACTGATACCCTTCATTCAGAACAGAAAAACTAAATGCATACGAATTTCAGATTTATTTTGGTATTGGCCCACTGTCCAATGGCTCATTGTCAAAAGAAAGCAAAAAGGAGAAAATAAACCTAGGGGGAGGAAGGGGGGCTTAAACAAATATATCTCATTTTTTAAAACAAGCCTTGTAGTTCAGCATGGGCAGAAAAGCAGGAAATACTGTATAATAAAGCTAAGACTAAAGCTAGTGTGCTTTGAATCCCAAACTGGAATTAGCTTCATTATGAGATACAGGTAGCACATTTTATCTATGCAAGTGGGCAGTAATTTCAGAAAAGTAAAGGCACAGGGGAATTAAACGTATTTTAAAATCAAAGAAGGAAAACCATAGCTTTTCTCTTCCTCACTCCTTCTTGATTTTTTCCCCAATCTTGTTAGAAATCATATCTTCTTAGAAATATGGAGGAATTGAAATAACAAGAGAAATAAAATAAAGTAAAAAACACAATCAGGATTGTATAAGAAACTCTTAAGCAGACTGGCCTTGAAATTATACTACAGTTAAATGTCTCTATTTCTCTAATAAGGAAAGCAAGATTATGGTAATATGGTTATCAACTCTTTTCTTTTTCATTACTGTCTTTCACCATAGTCCTCCAGAGTCCTTTTCTAGTACTTATGTCTTTTCATGGGGACTGTTACAAACAAGGCATATACTGTAATAGTATTACGGTTTGCAAAGAGTTGCATTAAGATTTTACATTGATAAATATTGAGGTTGCAATCTTACACAATCTTATCTGGAGGTAAGTCCAACCGAAGTTCATGTATAGGTATTTATATATGAAGCTCATGTATGATTGACCCATGGATTGAATTGTAGCACTATAATTCTCTCTCTCTCTCTCTCTCTCTCTCTCTCTCTCTCTATATATATATATATATATATATATATATATATATATATATATATATATATATATAAACTCCATTAAATTCAGTAGCGGATACTTCTAATATGTAGACATCCAATATTATACAATATATTCAATAGATTTTTTTGTCGTTTAAGTGAATTTTCTGCTGATTAAGTCTCACTGAACAGCATATCAAATATTTTAGATTCCCAATTACTGCATTAATGGAAGTCTCCACAGAATCAAGCAGACATCTATCAGCAGAGAAAGTCAATTAGATATCAATTAGATATAATATAAATATCTTACATTTGCTTTTAAATATCTTACTATTTTGACCATATCTGCCCTAATGAATCAGGTTCTTCCTCATAGACAAAGAAACCATTTTATCACTGTCATGTAATTTTTTTTAATGCAAATATTCACATAAATGATACAGCAACTATCTTCTCGAACATGCATGAGAAAGAGATATGGTCTGAGAGGCAAATGAGAGTAATGAGAGTGTTGTATGGAAGGCTGACAAGTCACAGCCATCTCTTGCCATAACTGGGCTAAATTCAAACACAAAAATTGTTGGTTGTTTTAGAACAAGATCCCATTGACCATTGGAATTGAAATTCCATTGCATAAAATTCAATCAAAAGATGTTTTATGAATTTGAAAGCCAGTGGCAGCTATACCAAGCAATTGATCCCTCTAAGAAAATGGAAACATGAAAAGGCTCATAGAGAGAAATTGATTTAATATTCGGTCTACTTTTTAAAAAACTTCTCTTTGAAAATAAGATTTTGTCATTAACCTCCAAATACAAAATCTGGGAAATAGAACCTATCATGTTACAGACCTATGATAGGATAGAGATATCTGCTTCAACAAATCATTTGGTAAAGCTGTAAGCCCACCCCTAGAAAATACAAAGAAATGTATCATAAAGGCCAAATAAACAAATATGCATCCATCTATTCCTCCTCTATTCTCCTATTTCTCTGTTCGTATAGTAGATGAAAAAGATAACAATTTGCTCAGAACTTTTCAATCATAGGTGACACCATTTCACAATTTTTGGGAGCTTAATACTGTCCCTGTATAATGGAAATACCCATTATATTTTTCAATTCAGGTAGTCCTTAACTTACGACCACAACTGAGCCCAAAATTTCTGTTGCTAAGCGAGATATTTATTAAGTGAATTTTGCCCTATTTTATGACCTTTCCTGCCACAGTTTTTAAGTGAATCGCTGCAATTGTTAAGTTAATAACACGGTTGTTAAGTGAATCTGGCTTCCCCATTGACTTTGCTTGTCAAAAGGTCACAAAAAGTGATCACATGACCCTGGGACTCTTCAATTGTCATAAATATGAGTCAGTTGCCAAGTCAATTGAATTTTGATCACATGATCATGGAGATTCTGCAATAGTCGTAAGTGTGAAAAATGGTCCTAAGTCACTTTTTTCAATGCTGTTGTAACTTGGAACAACCAAGTTGTTGTAAGTTGAGGACTACCTGTAGTTGTTTAGAATTCCTATAAAAGCTATTCAACACTTTTTATAGTACAGTGCTATAAAAAAACCTGTTGTCTTTTTATGAAAAGTCCAACAATTAGATCCTTCATAGCTGAATGCTAATGGAATATGTGGGTGTCCGATATTTTCTTTCTAAACTGGCATGTTATTATTCACTACAATTTTGGTTAGGCTGATCATATTATTGTTTGTATGGTACTGAAATAACTAGAATGGGTCTTTCCATTAAACACAGTCAAAATTTCTGGGAGATAGAAATACGCAATGTCACATTGTATTAATTTCCCACTTACTATCAAAGCAACTTCTACTCCCCTGCTAAATGCACTTTTCTATTTAATGTTGCTTCAAATGCTCTTCTCTGTTTGAAATAGTGCACATCAACCATTCAAAAGCTACTTTACATAGAAAGGAACATCCCTTACTCAATGCTTATCATGCTCTTTAATAGCTTTTGATGTTGTCTTTTTACCATGAGCTTTACAATAGTTCTGTAATAGCACAGAGTTATAACATTTGCCTTATAAGTAGGTACTTGGTAGGTTGAAGTCTGACAATGGAATGTTATTTTACTACTACAGTATTTTATTTTCTCAAGCTTCCAACTTTTCTTTGTTTTTTTTAAATCAGTGGTGTACTGTTTAATCACAAAAAGTAGATTATAGAATTTTTATCTTTGGCTCCCAAATAGCCAGAAAGAAAGATGAACTGAGATGCTGCAGTAGCCTACAGTCTGGACTGCACACTTTGCAAGCTCTTGTCAAAATGTCTCAGTCCAGAGACAATTTTCTTAAACCCTCTTAGATCAATATGTCAATGAAGACTCAATGCCTAATTAATTTAATACCTACCGGTAACTAACTAACTAACTAACTAACTAACTAACTAACTAACTAACTAACTAACTAACTAACTAACTAACTAACTAACTAACTAACTCTCTGTCTAATCAATTTTGCTCTGACTAATAAAGTTGCTTGAATGAGCAATGAAACATCTCAGATTAACAAAGTTTGGTCCAGTTGCCATGATTCAATCTTTAGACACGTCTTAGATCAAGTGAGCATGAACATACTTTAAATAATAAATTATATTCTAAATAATTCTACTGCTCTTGGATGTGGAGTAGTCTGACCTATTCTGTACATTGTATCATATATGCACTCACTGTATCTTTTAAATATAAACATATACAATGATAAGATTTAGTCAACATTAGCTTCCTGCTTCCCGCTTTCAATCTTCCACCTTTACTGGATGTTCTAAAAATCAGAGAAGGTCTGCAAAAAAGCGTATTCATGGCTATGACTCAAATGAAGAAAGTTTGAGAAGGATAGATTCTAGGACTCCTTATTTCCATACAATATTAGCCAATATTAGTCTTGGAATATTATATTTTTTATTGGTTTTTACATTACTATATCTCAAATTAGCTCAGAATATTAATATCAAACCAGACAGAACAATTGATAATAAAATCCTGACCAAAACACGCCCTCCAGAACTAAAACATAATTAATTTTTCTAAAAATATGGTCTTACATGTAATAGGATTTACTACGAAACTCTTAACTACTTTATTCAGGAAGTGAATGAAGGACATGATGTCCTAAATTTCTGCAGTTCAAATCATATCTACAACAGACCACATCTGAAATTACTGATCATCAAGTCATGGTTCAACACAATATTGCCTTCACAATATTTGAGTGCAAGAAATCTACATTATTGTAAATACAATAGAAAAGCAAAGTATATTGTTTGAGCAAAATATTAATTGCCATAAGAATATTGGGATGGGTTAAATGATATTACAAACCTGTTTCTATATGTATGAATGGCTGTGCTAGCTGGGAATAATGAAATCCAGACACATCTAGAAAGGAGAAAGGAGAAAGCTGAATATAATCTATATTCCAGAATGTTACTTTTACGAACAACAACCCACAATTTTAAAACCTAATTTAAAGGGTGTGGACGACATCTTCACTTCTTTGCTGGTTCTCAGCAAGCATATGAAAATGCCACTTGGGCATGTTTTTGTGCTACCATATAAAGGAAGTTATTAACACTGATACAACACTGTGTTGTGGGGTTCATTCTGCCTCAGATGTTTTTGTGTTTTGTAAAAAGAAAAAAGAAAATTCAATGTCTCTTGTTTCAAATGAAACACATTTACCATTGTCAAATTCCGAAGAAGGCAAATTTTTCATCCTATTAATACCCTTGCACCTGCTCCAATTTAATGTTTTTGGTGTGTTTTAGCACATGCAAAAAAAAAGAAAAGAAACGGCATCTACTTAACAAGGCTGGTCTGCTGAACAACTGAATGAGGCAAACCATATTATGTTATATGTTAATTACATTTTGCTTTAGAGAAACATTTGTTAAAGATACAACCAAACAATAATACATTTTTAAATTTTATTTTCTCTCACTCCTGGACTTAACCCAAGTTTCTGGAATTTCTTTGCCTCGTTATAGATAATATTGATACTGCAAAATTGAATTGGATAAACATATTTCTTCAAGAGTCTTTTCATAGAGACAGAGACATGTATAAAAATTGGACGAACCATTTTGTCTCTGAAAAATAAATTATTTTGAACTTCAATCTCAACGAACATTTTCATTGAATGAGATTTTTGTTAATATTTTGGTTTTTTGGGTTACCATTCCAGGACACTTTACTCTCCCATAGTAGCCAATGACAGCCTGGATTGCAGTTCAATATGTGTGATTGCCTGATGAAAAGGTCAGATGGCAACCATCCTCTATTACCTTGCATTGCATTGACAGTGAACTCTTAACTTTAACTATTGGTACTTCAATTAATAGCAGCAGCATAATGCTCATAGTTAATATAGCTAGGGCAATAAACTGAGAAGAAAGAATAAAGGATCTGTTTCATAGCATTTTCAGCTAGGAATGACTATCTTACTCTGTGTCATGATAGAACTGATCCTAGCAATTTTCCAAAACTGTCTCGTTTTGAGCAATTTCTTCTCATTAAAGAGACACAACTCACATTATATGAGCCATAATTTATTGGTTTTAGTTTAGTCATGTCAAGGTGGGCTATCTGTAGCTTTCTGGATATTGGTGACCTACAATGTCTGCCAGTTCTAATTAGTCAGTTTACAAAGGGCAACCTGTTGCCAATTTCTATGTGTGGAGTGAACTGATTGTGGTTTTCAAGCCATGGATTATGGTTCAACCCTCCATTGTAATGCAGTCAACAAATTATAAAGTATGTAGGAAGTGTACACAGCCCTGTTAAAATGCCAGGTTTTTGAGATGTAAAAAAAAAATCAGACCAAGATAAATCACTTCAGAATTTTTTCCACCTTTTAATATAACATATAGACTGTACAATTCAACTGAAAAATGAACTGAAATCTTTTACAGGGGAAAAAAACAACAAAAATGTACAATAATGTGGTTGCATAAGTGTGCACACCCTTGAATTAATAGTTTGTTGAACCACATTTTGATTTTATGACATATTCAATCATTTTGGCTTAGAAGCCTATCAGCATGGAAGTCATCTTGTCTTGGGAAATTTTGCCTATGTTTCCTTGCAAAAGCTCTCCAAGGCTGTCAGATTGCAAGAGCATTTCCTGGGCACATATTTCTTCAGGTCAGCCCACAGATGTTCAACTGGATTCAGATCCAGGCTCTGGCTGGGCCATTCCAAAACTTAGAACTCTTTCTGGTGAAGCCATTCTTTTGTTGATTTAGAGGTATGCTTTGGGTGGCTATTGTGTTCAGAGGTGACATTCCTCTTCATCTTTAGCATTTTAGCAGAGGTCTGAAGATTTTGTGCCTAAATTGATTGATATTTGGAACTCTTCACAATTTCCTCCATTGGACTAAAGCCCCAATTCCAGCTAAGAAAAGCAGGCCTAAAGCATAATGCTGGCATCATTGTGGGTATACTGTACTTCTGGTGATGGGCAGTAAACATACTTTTTGGAATTATGGCCAAGAAATTCAGCTTTGATCTCATCAGACCGTAACACATTTTTCCACAGGCTTTTGTCAGACTTGATATAGATTTTTGCAAAAGGTAGTGAGTTTGATGTTTTTTCTTTGTAAGAAAAGATATCTGTCTTGTTACCCTACCCCACAGCCAGTCATATGAAGAACAGGGAGATTGCTGTCACATGTAGTACACAACCAGTACGTGCAAGAAATTCATGCAGCTCTTTTAATGTTTCTATAAGTTGCTTGGCAGCCTCTGGGACCAGTTTTCTTCTTGTTTTTTCATCAATTGTGGAGGGGCATCCAGTCCTTGGTAATGTGACCATTGTACCATATTTTTTTCCACTTGCTGATGACTGTTTTCACTGTACTCCATGTATATCCAATGCCTTGGAAAAAAATTTGTACCCTTCTCCTGACTGATACCTTCCAATAATGACATCCCTCTGATGCTTTGTAAGCTCTTTGCAGACCATGGCTTTTACTATAAGAGGTAACTGAGTAAATGTCAGAAAAATCTTCCTACAATTGAACTTTATATGGACTTGATCAGAGTCACTTTAATTGATGGCAGGTATGTAGTGACTGCCATTTAACATCAGTTTGCATGTGATTGGTTAATTCTGAACACGATAATATCTCTACTTATAAGAGGATGTGAATGCTAACACATATACATTATTCTATTTTTTAGTTTTATTTTTTATCCACTAAACAATTTCAGTTTGTTTTTCAATTGACTTATACAGCTTATATGTTATATTAATTCTAAAGCAATTTATCTCGGGCTGATTTTTTTCACGTCTCAAAAACCTGGCATTTTAATAGAAATGTGTAGGCTTTCAATATCTACTGTTTTAATTAACCAAACTATGACTAGTACAAACAGTGTTTTTGGTCTTTCCTGGCTATGGAATGTCACCTATGATATGTGTTAGGCCATATTCTCAGTCTTTCCCTATTGGGTCCTAGCATAACATATAGAATATTTGGGATGGGAATAGCTATAGAAATGTTTCATGACAATGTCTGCACTAATGTACATTAGTGTAGACTTTCAGTACATTATTATATTAGAAATGCATGATGTTTGAAAAAAATCAAAGCAATCTAACAAGTTATGAATTGTACTCTACAATCTACCACTGTGCAATTAAAACAGTATTTCTACTTCTTTTGTGGGATGCTGTTAACAATCACACCAGAACTCTTTGAGGTCACAGGAATAAGTCTCTTAGAAGCTACAACTCCTTCTAAGAACTTCTACCCTAGTGTTCATTTTGTTGCTTTGTTTATTTGGGCTGAATACAATACTCAAAGAAAAGAAACTTTAGATTTCTCTTCTAAATATAATATCCATTTTCACCATTGTGAAATTTTTCTATCTAATTTATTTTGGTGTGTTCTTTAATATTTTCTGTTATCTATAAAATGTGTCTTTGCCTTCTTTTGGCCTAAGCCGTGAAACTTCACAGTGGGATTTCATTTCATTTCTTTCCTAGCCAAGATTGACCAGGTTCATCCTAGATTAAATTTTTGAAATAGGTCAAGTCTGACTAAGCACTACCAGCAACTTGTGCATTTATCTGACACTCTCCCCAATTTCACAGCTACCTGGATGCCTGTGGTTCTATAGTTAACAATAGTTAACTAAATTATGATGGAGTTCTCTTATTTAAATTAAACAAAATAAGCAATCAATCAATTGATCATTGGGTGGATATTTTGATGAACGGTAAAAAATTTCCATCAGGATCACAATGTAATTTTAGATACATAGGAAAGTGTAATTTCAGAATTAAACTAGGGTTTGTTTGTTTTTTGTTAACACATATAGGGTGAAATTGCTTGGACTGCAGAGGGATGAAATTGTAGTTTTCTACTAGAGCTTCCCAATATGATGCTTGTACTTTGTTCAGTGAGGCTTTATTTCCAGTAGGCAAAGGTACAATTGCACTTCATACAACAGAAGCCTTCTGGGATAAACTATTTCCCAAATGTTTTTCTGCCTTGCAATAATCTGTCAATTTAAAGCAGAACACAGCAGGGCTGCCAATGGTCTCCCAAACTGAATTTGACTTGTTGAAGCCAGGTGTAAGCATTTGACTACCAATAGCTATACTTAACATACCTTCCAGCTTTAATTACCATTGGAAGGTGGCAAAATGGGCAGGGTTATATTACACAGATAGGTGGGGCTGTTTGTGATATGCCTGTTTTATACTCACACTTCATCATAGTGGGAAAATTATCCTTTGGCTACAAGAAATTATCTTTGGGATTATATGTGATTCTGGGCCACAGATTATCCAGCTGTGGAAGGAAGTATGGCAAAAATGGAACCAGCCATTCAAAGAACAATAATTTTTAATTTGCTATAGATAAAACTTCCCAGATTGTTGAAGAATTGTCTTTGTGTTGCTAATCCTGGTAATAATTCTGCAGTGTACATTTTAAAATTTGTACTAGTTTTCTGTTGAAAGATGCTAATAAAACAAAATGAATGCTGCAGATTTAATGTATGGCAACTTTCCCAGTCTCCAACTATTAATGCAAAAATCCCAATCTATTTTCTGTTAACTTCTTTTCTATAGCATCACACAGTTTTCCACCACACTTTGTACCATTTCTGCTAACTCACCAAATGGAGACATTGAACAATATAATCCTGCCTGACTGGAACCAGTAGTTTTTACTGCATCGGTATTTCCGAGAAGGGACCACGGTTTTATTCTGTGGACTAAGAATTTCCAGACAGTGGGCAGTGTACTTAGCATTCCTAGGTGTTATTTTATTTTTAAGAAATTTCAAGGCGTCAGTAATTTCAGCAGTGTAAGTGACACTTTCTTACTTTGCATGATGAGACACATCTGTTTTCGGTTTCTTAATTTTTGAGCATGCTTTACAGTCTAAAGGAAATGGCAGAATGGCTTAAATACAGAATTTCATGCTGAATTCAAGGCATGTTGCTAGTGGGGAGATAATTTTTAGGGCAGAAAATTATTCCTTATTCTGAATGGAGAAAGTGGTAAATTCATTTGTGACTTTAATTTGCCAGTGTTTCTCACTGATAGATCAACTACTGAAGAACATTTTAGCCTTTTACAACTAGGATTCTTTTTACTCAAGTGTATGGCCTCTGCATCTTGTAAAGATTCTGAGGACACAGTTTTCAGATTTATACCCCATTTTTCTTCTGAGGAACTCAATGGGAGACAATGAGATTTTCACCAATCTTCAATCTGCACAACAATTTTGTGAGATGGGTTAAGCTAAGGAAGCCTAAGTAATCCAGTGTACTGTACATATAAAAAGAAATCTGCTCTGATACAAACTGGAGGACTGATAAATCTTATATTAGGGCAACCTTCAGTCTTGGACAAAAATCTTGCAGTGGCATTTGTTTTATTAGATTCTATTTTAAATTTTAAAAATTTGTAAATTGCTGCAAGAAGGATTTTTTTAAAGGATAAGGGTAAAAACTAAATTTTACTGCCATCTGGCAGTATGTCAACAAAAAGGTGTGATTAAACCCCTTGCCCTTTTTAATATGTGTTGATCTACATAAAAAGCAGTAGAACTTTGTTCACATACATACAGCCGCCATCCTGATATTTTGACTCTCACTAGCTGCTACCCTTGCTGTCTGAAGTAGTAAGTCTCAATGTCTATGGAGATTCTCAAACATCCAGGTCGTGGTTGTACCAAAGGTAAACTGAAGAATTGAAGAAGCTTCTTGGATGAGAAGCGAAATGTCTTCAAGGAAAAACAAAGTCCAATTGCCTTTTGAAAAAGCACCTTTAGTAAGTCTCAGCTACGTAAAATATAAGAGAAGGTTTTATCTCTCACCCGAATCCTTGTATTTGTGAGCCTGACCAGGTAGACCAGCTACTTTAATGTAAATAAAAATTTACAAATCTGAAAATATAATTCTTCTTCCATCTTCTTTACCCCTAAGAAATTAGGGTTTCTTCCGACTTCTTGCCTTATACAGCAGTTGACTATGCTGTCTCTTCTCTCATGGTCTCTTAGGCAGTGTCTCTGGGCCTAATCTTTGCCATTGTGCTATATTTTTGGATTATTTTATGTTTTCCCTACATCATTATTTCTTAAACTTTTTTCTCTCAGGACCCTTCCCATTTTTTAAAAAATTAAGAAGAATCCCAAAAGAGCTTTTATATGTATGGGTTATATTTATTGATATTTACTATGTTAAAAATTAAAATTGATGCATTCAATGCTATTGCTGCCAGCCAACATCAGGTGACTCTAGACAGCTTACAACAAAGTAAAAACAAGAAGTTGCCTGATGGCAAGACGGGCGGCATATAAATTTAATAAATAAAAAAATAAATTTTATATTGTATTGTTTTCCAACATAGGTGGTAGATAATTTTGCTTTTGCAAGGGCTCTTGGGGAATTCCCATAGTTCTAGACCCACATTTTAAGAAACACTGTCCTAGATATTTGCTGCTGCACAGTATTTTAAATTAACTTTACTCTATACTTTTGTTTGTGGAATGTCACACAAAGTTTTTTTTTGTGTATTGTATCTTCTATTTTTTTAAAAATATGTGGACTACCTTATAAGAATTACTGTTGGTCCTTACTTACTGACCACAAATGGGACTGGCAACTGCATCACTAAGCAACATGGTTGTAAAATGAAATCTCATTTGATTGCATCAAACTTACATCAGTTCACCAGTTCTGGCTATGGTTGTTATGCAAATCATCATAGATCATTACAGCTGATATCAAGCAATTGCAATTTTCTGTCAATTTCTCCGTTGATTTTGTTTCTCAGAACCTGGTTGTGAAGGTCAGAAATGGCAATCCTGTAATTGCAGGACTCCAGGATTGTCATACATGCATGCCAGTTACTAAGCACCCGAATTGTGTTCACATGTCAGCAGCGACACTTTGATGCCCACAACTTCAGAGCTCAGTTACAAGTTTATTTTTTCAGCACCATCATAACTTCATATGACCACCAAACAATAGATCATATTTCAGGGCACTGCTTTTCAAACTTCGTTGTATCAAATGACAAAAGTTTCATGTGGAGATATATATATATAGACATATATATAGACATATATAGACACACACACACACACACATATAGATAGATATAGAGATAGAGATATAGAGATATAGAGATATAGAGATATAGAGATATAGAGATATAGAGATATAGATATAGATATAGATATAGAGATATATAGATATATATAGATATATAGATATATAGATATATATAGATATATAGATATAGATATAGATATAGATATAGATATAGATATAGATATAGATATAGATATATAGATATAGATATAGATATAGATATAGATATAGATAGATAGATAGATATAGATATATAGATATAGATAGATAGATAGATAGATATAGATAGATAGATAGATAGATAGATAGATAGATAGATAGATAGATAGATAGATAGATAGATAGATAGATAGATAGATAGATAGATAGATAGATAGATAGATAGATAGCCTTTATTGTCATTTTTTACTTTGGGCACAATGGCACACATTAAAAATGAAATTTAGTGGCTTGCTCTCCAAGTGTACACATACATAACACATTTAAACATCCTGTATACAACATATGTATATACCTACGCCCTTACATATAAGTAACATATAAATATTAATCACTGTCCATCTTGAATACATAATGGGAGGAGGAAGCTTTAGAGTTTACAAGGTTAATACTGTATGGAACAAAACTGTGACTGAATCAGGATATTCTGCTTTGGATACCACGGAGTCTCCTCCCAGAAGGTAAAAGGAAAACAGGTCGTGAAGAGGAAATGTCGTGTCCCAGACAATCTTACGGACCCTGCTCAAGCAATGCTTATGTGCTATGTCCTGGGTGAAAGAGAGGGAACAGCCAATCATCTTTTCAGTCATCCTCACCACTCTCTGCACTGCCTTCCTGTCTGAAGCACTCATTGCCCAGTTTGTCTACTAGATGCAGGGGAATGATTGTGTTAAATGCCGAACTGAAGTCAACAAACAACAAATGCAGATAAGTATTTCTTTCCTCTAAGTGCTTCAAGCTCAGCTGGAGAACAGAAGAAATAGCATCCTCTGTAGAGTGATTTGGTCGGTAAGCAAACTGAAGCGGGTCAAATGCTGGCGGGAGGCTAGATACAATAATGTCCTTTATCAGCTTCTCAAAGCATTTCATAATGATGGATGTCAGTGCAACCGGACGGTAATCATTGAGGCTGTAATTGTGGGCTTTTTTGGCACTGGCAAAATGATGGCCGTCTTAAAACATGATGGGACCACTGTCTGCTGCAATGAGAGATTGAAAATATCTGTGAGAACACAAGCCAGCTCATCTGCGTAAGAAGCTCCACCCCTTTTATACCTGCACCATGATGTGCAAGTGCCAAAGGGATGTAGTTTATGGCATAGTGGCACAATGTTGCTTTTATATTTTTAACAGATGTGCAGATTCTGTAGAAGCCTTTGTCGGCAAGAAAATTTTTCAAATGATCTTAAAGAATGGGGAGGTGACTATTGGTAAAGGTGGCCTTCATATAAGTAGATAATCTGATAAGAGTTGCTGAAAGTATGAATATCCTTTTTAAAACATGAGGAATTCTTAGTTAAGCACCTTTTCCCCATTCTTCACACCCAAAGAATCCTGATAAAATATCTTAAAAACTGGTCAGTCATGTACCAGAATCAGGATCTTCAAGATGGAGAGCAATTGTTTTGTTTAATTTAAGGCAATAAAATGAATCACTTAAAAATATAATCCCAAGAATTATTTTCTGTATTTTAAACTTTCATGCCCACAGGGCAAAGATTTCAGGATAATGAAATGAATAAAAACATACTAACATAAGATATAGTGAAGAACAAAATATAGAAACTGGCTTACATTAACATTTGGTTCTCTGACCTCTGAATACTTAAAAAGTTTTTTTTATTTCCAAGATAAGATGGCAGAGATGTTTCAGTGTCATTTTTGATGAACATCTTCCAGAATGAAGCAGAAAAGGCAACTCCAAAAGAACCATGGAAGAACATCACAGACCAGACAGAAGTTGCCACCCTCTTCCTCTTCACATATCTTTTCCTTATGTAGGAAATTTCTGCATAATTATACCCACAATCATAATTACTTTAATGCTCACTCTATTCATTTCCTTAGGAAATTCATTAGTTTTCTTAAATAAGTGGTAGTGTCACTTGTGCTTTGGGATTACAAAGGAGATTAAATGAAGGTAATCTTTGCCTAGAAAAATCAGTTGCTTAAATATTTGGCTTTTGCAAAACTTTCAGAAAGAGCAACTCTAAGTCTTTTGAGCTACAGTGGTTAAACTCAACAGCTTAACTGAAATATTGCTCAATGAACAAAATTATTCAGCAAAGAGGAACTGATGTGAGTCAGGAATAAAAGGGTTGTTTGTTAGCACTAGCTGGCATGGGATTTTAAATATTTCCTTTTCTCTGCCAACCCAAAGTTGATAACATGACTTTCTGAATATATTCCAAGCCTTGGCAGAACTACTTACTTTCTTAATATTTTATACTTAAACACTTAACTTTTTTTCCAGAGACAAGTGGTATTTTAAGACATGCATATATAACAGTAAAGCAATTCTAACAGTTAACACATACAGGAAAGTTATTAATGTTTAACATGTGTCAATTGAAAGAAAAACTGCTAAGACAAACTTCAAGTGTTGCACTTCTAGAATCTTCATTTAAACACAGTGACTACTTAACACCTTAGCTGGCTGAAGGACTGTTGGCATAATCTTGTAAGGGGTCTAAGTTTGAATTCTACTGAATTCAATGCTGTTTATACCTATTTGGTAGCCCAAAGGTTCTTATGATACAGTGACCCCTAAAATGAATAATAATAATAATAATAATAATAATAATAATAATAATAATAATAATAATAATAATAATAATAATAATAATAATAATAATAATAATAATAATAATAATAATAATAATAATAATAATAATAATAATAATAATAATAATAATAATAATACGCCTTGGGTGCAATCCCAAAACAACTGGAGCACCACTTGAACACCATTGGCATTGACAAATTCACCATTAGTCAATTGCAAAAGGCGGCCTTACTAGGAACTGCTTCCATCCTGCGACGATATCTATAATACCATCAAATATCCACATCTGCCTATCCCAGGTCCTTGGTAAGGACTCGATAGACAAAAATGCCAAATCCAGTCTGAACATCTGGCTGACTGTGCGATGATCGATAATGATAATGATAATGATAATGATAATGTTGGAAGGGACCTTGGAGGTCATCTAGTCCATCCCCCTGCTCAGGTAGGAAACCCTATACCATTTCAGACAAATGACTATCCAGTCTCTTCTTCAGTATTGGAGCATTCACAGCTTCTGGAGGCAGGTTGTTCCACTGATTAATTGTTCTAACTGTCAGGAAATTTCTCTTTAATTTTAGGTTGCTTCTCTCTTTGGTTAGTTTCCATTTGTTCTCCCCTTCATGAATAAAACATGATTTCATTGCAGTTAATGTTGAACAAGAAATATACCACTTCCTGAAAGATATGTAGCATTTATGGTATTATTTTGACTTAAGCTTATATCAGCCCTATCAATAGATTAGCCATTTCAGCTTTTGTTTTAACCATCCAGAAAAGTTTTCCATTTAATAAATCTAAAAATATAAAGTAACTAATAAAAATGCTGGTCTTCACTAACATGAACATCTCTACATTAAAAAAGTATATTTATCTTACTGTACACCAACCTGGAAGTCACCAGCCAGTAGAAAACCATCTATCAAGCATACCATTGTTCTGCTTGGTGGATGGTTGTGACAGATGTTTAGCCATCTCTCAAAGTTCCTACTGAACTTCACTCCCTACTGCCCAAAATCTACTGCAGGCTCATGCAGGTAAAGCAGGAGCAAATATTGACCTGTTCTTGTGCAAAAATATTTTTGACCCCTTTTCCTGCTTTAAGTTGCTTGTAATCATAACCTACAGTTTGAAAAACCTTGGAGCATGGTATATTTAATTAAATTTTTATGAATGTTGGGAAATAAAAAGTGATTCCATTCTTTATATTCATCTTTTTATTTTTTATTCACAAAGTTTTAAGATGTTTTAAGCTGATGTTGTTCAAACAAATTAACTTGAATATTTAAGTCAAGCTAAAACTGTTTTTTTTTCCTTAAATGGTGATTTGGCATGCCCTTTCCCTTTTCACTTTACTGAGATGTAGTAGCTAGAGGTTTTCACCAGACTAATGTCCTAATTTCTAGTATCACTCAGTTATATTGCTGCCTTGTGGATTAAACTTCAGTTTACTGCTTCATCCCCATTGACCCCAGGGGTCTGTGAAGTAGTACAGGTCAAACTTATTACATACTATTCATACTACCCCAATAAACAAGAAGTGTGTTGTCACATTTGAAGTGCTGCATATTTTTCTTAGTAATTATGCCTCATTATATATTTACCATTCAGAAAATGCAGGTGTGGGCTATTGAATCCTGGCCAAAGTGAATCTGCAGAATTGGCAGCCAGTTCCTTGGTGAGTTATGCTCCACTGTCTGTCGGTTTTACAACTGTTTTCACTTGTAATTGAGCTCTGCGGTGCAATATGCAATTAGTCCTATTATAGAAGCAGCTGTATTCACTTTGACAATGGCACTCAGCCCCCCCCCCTTGCCTTGGCTCTGTACCGTAGCCTGTTGCAGTTCTGCTGATTTGATGAGTGGGGTCATTAAAGCAGTATCTGTCTGAGCCATAGTGGACCAGGAGCCTTTTATAAATAAGATTCTTACTAACTAAACTCTAATACTGTTTCTTGCAACTAAATTATAAATGTGGGTGGGGGGAAGCTGTTTCATGCTACAGTAAATAGTCTTGTCATCCAAAGATTTGTTTATCTTCTGAAAACACAAGAACCTTGTGGTTTAACATAAATAATACCAAAAAGTGAACACTGAAAACAATACACTTAGTTTGGACAATTAATGATAGTTACACTATCAAGAAGTAATCTTGAGCTTCCCTCTGGTCTGGCATAACATAATCTGGCACTTTTCCTGCCTTATTTTTGTTGATGGTAGATTTATGTAATTTCTTAAGTTTGATCTAATTTTTCCCCTGGACATTTAAAAAAACAAAAAATCAAAATAGATTGGGCCAAGCAACCAGTTCAAAGTCATCCTTGGACCTCTGTATTTGAGTAGGATATAAATTATCTGTAACTCTACATATTAAGTTTCACCTGGTTTAGGATTAGATGATTTATATATTTATTATATTTTATCTCACACTTACTACTTAATAAGTAATTCAAGGCAGCAAACATACATAATACTCCTTCCTCCTTCTATTTTTCTCAACACCACGGCCTTGTAAGGTGGGTTAGACTGAGACAGAATGATCCTAAGTTACTCAGCTTGGTTTTATGCCTAAGGTGGACTAGAACTCACAGTCTTCTGGTTTTTAGATCAGCATCTTAACCTGACTACACTGAACTGGCTCTCCACACCAAACAGTAAAAACAAAACTGTAAGAACAGTTAGAACAAACTTGGTATCAACAAAAAACACCCCTACTCCTCCAAATAGTCACAGAGAAATTAAAAAAAATTGCTTAGGGCTAAATTAAAAGTCAGGGGTTTCTTTCCAATACGTATATATATATGCCAGTTTCAGACAAGAGATTTGATCCTGGGACTCAGTAAAATGTAAACCACCTTCTCTATCAATTGCAACTCTATACCACCCTCCAATGGCTAATGAATCTTTCCCAAAATCTGCACATTGAATGCAGTCACGTGAATACTATTTATAGCTTGGTTTTCCTAATTTTTTGCTTTCTTAATAATGATATCATATTAATATTGCAACCTACATGAGACTCTTGTAGAAGTAGCAATAATAGAGGCTAAGAGCCAAACCCAAAATGTTTCTACAAATAGTTTGACTTCCAACCTCTTTTCCACCACCAACTACCCTTTTGAAACTGAGAGGAGAGAATTTCTATGATTCAATAAGAAGCTGAGGGTTAAAAATCTGAAGTTCTTTGGGTCCTAGCCAAAAAAGGGAGGGAAAGTCAGAGAATGATCAATCCTTGGAATCAAAAAATAATGCTGGGCGGGGGGGGGGGAGAGAGAGACATTTTCTTCTGAGGAAAAAGAACTTGGCTGAAACCACAGTGTCAAATTCTGCAGCCCTGGGCAGTCTAGTCATCAACCACTGAGCCATACAATTCCACTCATTGTTGGCGCTAAACCTAGTGGCTGTCTTCTTGGCAGTTAGTCATCCAACTTCTTAGTCCATGGGTGAATCTCAAATCACTGCTCAGCAGTTCCATATGTCACGGTAGCTGTGGGTTCCATTGTTTAGGAATTGCCACAACTGTTTTATATGAAGTAAAACATATTTATTACTTTAGAATAGCATTATTCTGAGGTAGTTTATAAAAGAAATTCTACAGCTTTGTATCTCTTTTTAAACCTTAAAAAAGTTGATCTGGTAAGAGTTTCTTTCAGTTATCTCAAACCCAATCCAAATAAGTTATTTCCACTGACTGAAGTTAAATACTTGCTTTGTTATTTACAGTATTTATTCAATATGTATGGCTGCCTATTCCACCAAGTGACTCTGGGCAGTGAATAATCATAAAATAATTTTAAAAAAAAATTCAGGAAAGTTTCATTAGAATTGCCAGAAACAGTAAATACATATTGTTTACTTGTTTATTTGAACAATTTATATTTATATTTTGTGAATGATGAAGGCAGCATTGTTAAGAATGTTGTAGTATTTCTTTCTGAATATGTGAAAAATATGCCATAATTTCTAACATAATGTAGATTTGAAAAACTATTTCAGTTCTAAAATAAATTTAATCAGTGATGTGGAAACTACATCAATTGAGAAAAATATCATTCTAGAGATCTCTGGAACATTCCATTTCTTTCTAGGCCAATCCTAACCTCCCCCAGGACATGCCATTCTGACAGTGTTCAGACGTTTCTCAAAGTAAATCCTCCAAGCCAGAAGCAGTTCAAAAAGTTCCAGACATGGTGTTCTGGGCATGTCATTTCATCTCAAATAGTACTATTAAGCACTGATAATGCAAGATGTATGTCCAATTTTTATTTCTATCAATTTAATATCTAAATTTTTATAAAGTATATATACATATGTTAACAGTGACACAAATTATAAAGAGATTTTATTATGCCTGTTGATGGGTTCTTTTTGAATAAAGTCAGGTTGTTCAAATTGCTTTGATTCCTAATAGCTAAACTCACTTTTGTATTTTGCTTGATCACATTGTGGACATTACTTTCTTTCAAGTTGTTTCTTCTTCTTCTCAGTCTAGCCTACAGCCCTGCTGATCGGTCAGAATCCTGCTTAGTTTCTTAGTCCAGACAAAACTGGCCAGGTTGCTTCCACCTATCGAGACCCACCTGAATACAACACAGTTTTCATGAATATAGTCATTCTATGGATTCTTTTTCCTGCTGAGTGGACGGATCCTCAGAGCATTGTTAGCACATACAACAGTAAGGAAGCAACTACTATGGGTTGTCATGGCAACACCAAAATGGTTGCAATTCCAAAGAAAGCTGTCTCCCTGTCAGTATTTCCCACCATGCAAAAGCAACAGTAGCAGAGAAAATATCATATTTCTATTTTATCCTCCTTTCAAGTAGTTCAATCACCAGTGCCAAAGAAGAACATATATTTTCATGCAATCCAAAGGTGTTAATATTGATGGCTAAATGCAAATTAAGATATCAATACTATAATGCAGAATAATTCACCATAATGAAGAAACTATGGCCAAATAACTAGAATATTTGCTCAGACTGCTGTTAACAAGAAACCTCAGTGACACACACATTCACCACTTCGAAAGTTCACCAAAAATTGAATTTCACATGCTTTTCTTTTAAATTCTTTCCTCTTAAAGCAGTTTTGCTTTTAAGAAAATGTATCTGCTTGGCAGCTATATGCAAACTGAAATAAGCTTACACATTTAGATTAGATTAGAATTTAGTAGATGCAGAATGAAGGTGAGTGTTGGTAACATGCAGATGTTATGCTTGTTATGATGTCCCAAGTTGAGCAATTTAGATAATGATACATTGTATGAATTGTGCAAATGACATCCTGGTGCATATGATGTTGTAAAGTCTACTAAAGGCCTATGGTTGCCAATGTCAGATAAAAACAATTTATATGATCATTAGTTAAAACCTTTAAAAGGAGACAGGATGAATTAACTAATTAATAAGTGGTGACTTTTGAAGAGTGATTAGAATTCCAGAGAACTGAATAGAATCTGATGCCCATCAGAAGCGTGGGTGATGTGCTCTGGAGGCATTTGGAGGGCATCAAATTGGAAAGAGTTGTGTATGACTAAAGAAAGCAACCTATAGCCTGAATGCTGCGTTCAACTCTTGAAATCCCTCTGTTGGAGGATCTGGTGCCCTTTCTGCCATCCTGCTGAAACTTGGTGACAAATCACTGCACTATGATTTGGTGCTGTTGTTTGGTAGGAGACAAGCACATGGTAGGGGGGGAAAAGTGTTCAGCTTCAAGTGAAGATGAGCACACTTTGAAAACTCCATTTCTCAAAAATAAGAAAAGGAACTCATCCCTGAATTGCTGCCATGCCCTTTTAAAGAAACATAGTTTCAGATCTTCACAGAAATATAAAAGAATATATTAGTATGTGCCAGAGCTTGTTAAGATGATTCTTCAGACTTACTAGTTTTGCACTGATTCATACTAGGTGACCCTTACTGATTTACCTAAATTATAATTTATTATTTCTTTGAAGTTCAAAGAACTTAGTCTAGGAAATTAAATATGTTTTACTTTGGGGGGTTTTTTAGAATGACATTTTTATAATTCCATTTGGTTTGGTGTTTTCCAGCCATCTTTGAATCAAATTGAACTAAGGAATCAAGATTTTCATTAGGTTGCAAAACTAGCAATTCTTTGAGGATGAAAAGTATACATCATAGAAATCACAAGGGCCCTAAGGATGACATTATAAAATGTCAATAACCTGTGGGCCACAGTTTTGCATAAGTGCCATTTATATAAAAAGGTTGCCTTTATCTAGCGACATGACATTCCACAGATGCATTATAGATGACCTTATGGTCTAATTATACATTGCAGTCAGCATACGAGAGCTGCTTCTTCTCTGTGAGGATCCTAGCTATGGAAAATATTAAAAGTCTACCTCATCAAGCTGAAATTGAAAGGTGGATTTTCTTGAGAGACTTTTGTTCATTCCCCCTCTCCTAGTTCTAAGGAAAGTTAACTACTAGGAAAAGAAAACAAGATACATGCTTTGGATCAGCATGTAACATCCTCTGGTTCCGAAATTTTTTATTGTGTTCAAGAAATGTAGATACCACATTTGCACCCTTGTTCACTCTGAACTTCCTTTTTCTCTTCAGAGCCAGAGCACTGTGCAGCCTTACTAGAGATGTAATTGGATTAGTTAATAACAAAGAAGAGAAAGCAAGAAAGTGCTGCTGTGCTCATGTCCTCTTCTGGATTGTCTGTAGGTATTAAGTTGTTGGCTACCATAGACACAGAACATAGATCTATAATGTCCAACATAGCATGATGATTCTTTTTCAATTCTCATAATCTTAACGGTGACTTTCAAGTGGCCAATCGTGTTACACAAAGAAGTTCTCTAAAGTCCACCATCATAGAAGTAGGTTGCTAGAAAAGACTTTCAAAAGGGATAATACAAACAAAAACTGCCCATGGAAAACAATATAGTGGCTTTTATTTTTTAATATTCTCACTCTTTTCTGCCCACAGGCTGACTTTTCACTCATTGGAGTTTTCACATACTAAAGTTGTTTCAATTGATGAAATAATACAATCACTCAACAAATCAATGCAATTCTTATTTGATACTGACTGCACACTTAACAATGGTAGAATTTATTTACTTTTCAAGACTGTCTATAATTTAATATTTTATAACATGGATTTCTATATATACTTTATAGAATATATTTCCAAAGGAAGAAAGCAAGTGAGCAAGGCTTTATATTTTTCAACTTAAATATAATGTAAATAAGAAACTCCAAGGTTTCACTTAATTGATTACTAACAAAGGATTTTAAACAAGTCTTCAAAATGATCCATTATGTTTGAAATATTTTTATCACAGAAAAGTATAATATTAATGGCAGAAAAGAAACACGATTCTATAATGTATTAAGAAAAACTAGTTGAACATTATTTTTATTTTTAATATTAAAAATTGCAGATATTGAGGATTTCCCCCCTAAAATCTTCAGATATGTGTATTCTCATTTCAATTAACAAGCATCATTTGTTCCTTTTCATTCAACTAACAGAATAACAGTTTTGGGAGAGACCTTGGAGATCTTCTAATTAAGCCTCCTGACCAAGCAAGAGATCCTATACCACTCTGGATAAATGGCTGTACAATCTCTTCTTAAAAACCTCCAGTTATGATGCACCCACAACTTCTGAAGGCAACCTGTTGCACAGATTAATTGTTCTAACTGGCTGGAAATTTCTTTTTAGTTCTAGGTTGCTTCTCTCTTTGGTTAGTTTCCATCTGTTACTTTTTGACTTGAGGTGCTCTGGAGAATAGATTGTCCCCTTCTTCTTTGTGTCAGCCCCTCAAATATTTGAAGACATGATAATCATCCCTAGTCTTCTCTTCGTTAAACTAGACATAACCAGTTCCTGCAACTGTTATCATATGTTTTAGCTTCCGGCCCTCTAATAATATTTGTTGCACTCTTTCTAGAGTCTCAATATCTTTTTTGTATCGTGGGGATCAAAATTGGATGCCATATTTCAAGTGTGATCTTACTAAAGCAATATATAGTGCTACTAATGCTTCATGTGATTTTCATACTATTCCTCTATTGATGCAGTCTAGGATTGCATTGGCTTTTTTGGTAAGTGCAGCATACTGCTGGCTATACTTAAGTGATTGTTCATTAGGACTCCTAGATCCCTCTCATAGTTACTGCTATTGAGTCAGGTATCACCTATTTTATACCTGTTTGTTTTTTCTTGCCTAAATATAAAATCTTACCTGCATTTTGTTGGACTACTGTTCAAGTCTGTCTAGATCTTTCTGGATCTTGAGCCTGTCTTCTAAAGTGTTGGCTATTTTTCCTAGCTTTGTGTCATATGCAAAGCTAGGAGGAATAGCCAACACTTTAAAAGAAAGGCTTAAGATCTGTTTGAAACTGCTCAACTTTAAAAATATATTAAAGCCAAGAAGTTTTAACAACTACTGTCTACTTTAATAATGCCATCTGTAATTTATAGCAAATGAGATGATCTTTAGCAGTTGTTCATCTTCAAACACAAAAGCTATCTTAGGGCTTCTGCACTGTAGTATTAAGCTGCTGGATTTCTGGCTTTAAATATCTGGAAAAGAAGTGATTTTCAAATCCCAGATTTCAACTTCTGCCTCTCTCTCTCTTTGGCCCTGAAATAATAAACTGAGGTTCCCTGTGGACTGCATTCATCATGGCTCCTGGCTGGAGGCTTTCCCAGCTACTTTACTTTTTCTAGATTTATAAAAACAAAACAGAGAAGACTACCATTTTACCACTTGTCATTTTGGCTAGAAGGGGAAAGTAGAAGAACACTTGTCCATTTCATAGCTCAAATAAATAAAAAAGACAGTGAAGTAAAGTTCCACTGTTACCTTCTATTGATGTACAATGAGGAAAAAAGTGCAGGTCAATGATAAAGGAAGACAGGTCTCTGCCACAGTGCACAGTAATCAATTGGAGTTGAGGTGTTTGCCCACAAGGAAATGAAGCACAGCAGGCAAACTGGACAAGCAGCACCGTTTGAGCCAGGAGAACTCAGAAAACACTACTTTTGATACTTAGCAGAAAAAGTTGGGTAGGAATTGAGGGTCGGGTGAACTAGGGATGAGTAGATCATATGTTCTGAGTTCTTGAGTCAATGGTCTGTATTTATATTGAGGCAAGCTGGTCATGTAGACCAGTGCTTCTCACTTCTCAGCCTTTTGACTAAGATCAATGATCATACTGAGGGGAGTCCTTTGAAAGGAGTGGAAGAACTAAATTGAAACAATTTAGTTTCAATGACCAGATCCATGCAGCCACCTTGCTTTGTTGTAAGGATGCCTCACTAACCATTTCCAGAGGACATGTTCACATGAAACTGGTTGTACAATAATTTGTTGTCCATTTAATTTTTGCAGCTCCAAACATTGCTGGATCTATTGGTGCTAGGAAGTGAGAAAAGTTTGCATCCACAAATATGGATGTTCAGATTAGTGTGTCCTCCTAACCAAATAAATCTTTTAGAAATTAGAGGAGGGAGTGCAAGGCCCATGGTTTAGTTGTGGCATAGGAACACAAGGACAAAAATATAAAGAATGGGACAAGGTGCTTGTCAGCAAGCATTATCAGACAAAAATGAGGCTAAACAGCAGAGGTTGCTTCATAGATTATATAGTGCAGCTAAATGTATGGATGGGATCTGGTGGCAAATGGACATGCACAATACAATCACTTAGAAACATTTATCTATTCATACTTTATAAGTGTTGTAAATTGTGAGTATATCAAAATACATACAGCTCAAGTGAGAGAGATTTATAGAACATAGAATCATAGGGCTGGAAGGACCTTAGATATCTTCTAGTCCAATTTTCTGCTGATAGTAGAAGCCTCATACTATCTCAGTCCAGTGATGGAGCATCCACAACTCTGGAAGGCAAGCCGATTAATTGTTCTCACTGCCAGAAAATTTCTCCTTACTTCTAGGTTGTCTCTCTCTTTAACAAGCTTCCACCCTTTACTTTTCCTGCCCTTTGGTGCTATGAAGAATAAGTCAATCCCCTCTTCTCTGTGACAGCCCCTCAAATACTGAAAGATAGTTATCGTACCTCTCCTGGACATACCTAGCTCCCTCAACCATTCATCATATGATTTAACTTCCAGGCCCTTTATCATCTTTGTTGCTCTTCTCTGCACACTTTCCAGGATTTCAGTGACTTTTTTTAATTGTGCTGACCAGAGCTGATCAAAGGAGAAAAAAAAGTGGAAGAATGAATTTCCTAATATGCTATGGTAAAATGTTGGTATTTGAGATTGAACACATTAAGAATATATAAATAGAATGTTATACATATACCTTGACTTATAAAGCATACTTAGAAGCATGAGTCAAAGGTGATTGTACGGTGGGCCAAAAAAGGCAAGATGATAGTTACAATAATGATTTGAAGCATACATACAAAGGAGTGATCTTTGCTTTGATGTCTCCTCACATTTCTTGAGCCCCTTTGGATGCTAGTAGCATCAGTCTGAGGCACTACAAATTCCATAATCACATACCATTAGCCAGACTTCAAAGCCTTTAAGGAGCATTGAATAAGGCACAGAAATAGGTTATCAGTCTCACATCTGTGGTCTGTGGCAAAGCAAGTGTGCTCCTGGGTTAGGCAACAGCTTTAGGCAGAAGATACCAAGCAACCAGCAACATAGCAGGTTATTAGAAGTCAGGGCGATGATTGGTCCCCTGCTTACCCTGCCCTAGTCTACTGTCCTTGGGTGTGTAGAAGGTTATTGTCAAACTAAGAGCCAAATGCAGGTCACATTTGCTTCAGATGAAAGTGCCATCTCTGTCCTTTAAAGTGTGAAGTGTTCTGGCTAGCCATGCACAAAGGCTATTAGTGGTGTTAGAAGTCATTCCCCTTTTACCCAGGTCTCAGATTATCTATCCCTAGAACAGCTCAATAGAAATGAATATCACCCATTTTCATTCATAAAATGGAGCCAATTACAGGTGGAGCAAAAGCATAGAGACTGAAAGAACCCACTTGTTTTTTTATAGAAACATTAATTTGAACAAGAAAAAAACCCAACAATCTATTTTTTTTGTGGGGGAAAGACTTATTTCAATTACAGATAGTCTTTGGTAAGGCCACACTTGGAATATTGCATATAGTTTTGGTCACCACGATGTAAAAAAGATGTTGAGACTCTAGAAAGAGTACAGAGAAGAGCAACAAAGATGATTAGGGGACCGGAGGCTGAAACATATAAGGAACGGTTGCTGGAATTGGGTATGTCTAGTTTAATGAAGAGAAGGATGAGAGGTGACATGATAGCAGTGGTCCAATATCTCAGGGGCTGCCACAAAGAAGAAGGAGTCAAACTATTCTCCAAAGCACCTGAAGGCAGGAGAAGAAGCAACAGATGGAAACTAACCAATGAGAGAAGCTAAGGAGAAATTTTCTGACAGAACAATTAATCAATGGAACAACTTGCCTCCAGAAGTTGTGAATACTCCATCACTGGATGTTTTTAAGAAGAGATTGGATAACAATTTGTCTGAAATGGTATAGGGTTTCCTGCCTGAGCAGGGGGTTGGACTAGAAGATCTCCAAGGTCTCTTCTCTTCTCTTCTCTTCTCTTCTCTTCTCTTCTCTTCTCTTCTCTTCTCTTCTCTTCTCTTCTCTTCTCTTCTCTTCTCTTCTCTTCTCTTCTCTTCTCTTCTCTTCTCTCTTCTCTTCTCTTCTCTTCTCTTCTCTTCTCCTCTCCTCTCCTCTTCTCTTCTCTTCTCCTCTCCTCTCCTCTCCTCTCCTCTCCTCTTCTTCTCTCTTCTCTCCTATCCTATCCTATCCTATCCTATCCTTATTTAGCAACTACGCTTTGTAGTTATGATCGTGATGAAAAAACTAACTTTGCAACTAATCCTCACATCTTTGCAGGTCTGTAAAGCAAAGGTAAACTGATTTGTAATTGTAAGTACCATTATGGTTTCTCTTAGTGACTGCTTCACTTGATGACTGAATTGCCAGTCCCAATGGTAATCATTAAATGAGGATTACCTGTATTTCCTAATTCAACACTTTTTAAAGTCATCATCTGATTGGAGACAAACAGAAGTAAGTTCTAAGGCTAACCTGTAGTTGCAGCACAACGAAGGATGCCGTAAATATTCAGTGGAAGAATATATCCTCTACTAGAGCTTGCTGTAACCTTTCTGGAGGAAGACTAATGAAAAAGATATTAAAATATAACAAATTATAAAACCTTTACTCTTCACTTGAGAGAATGATTAGTCATTAATCATTCTCCCTCCACCCAACGTTCTCCTTTGAGTTGCTATTGTAGGAAAACATGAGGCTCCTGAAAGAAAGATGTGATGTAAACCTAACAAATAAATGTGTTTGTGTATGTGTTTGTATGTGCATATGCACATACATTTAAATATCTGTAAGTGCACAAATACTGAATGAGTGTGTGTGTCTGTATGAGTGTGTATACACAGCCCTCCGCCCCTCTCTAATGAAATGAATATAAATAAGGTGAACATTTTAAGGTGAAAAAAAAATCTTTTAAAATATTATATAGCAGGCCAGACCAGCAGGAACTCATTTTTCATTCATGTATGCTAATTACATGGTGCCAGATAGCAAGGGTTCCTAAATGGAAAACTCTATTTCTTTTCTTTTTTTTTATGATGGTATGAAGAAGAATGGGGAGGATTAGCATGCGCACTAAACTATTCTGCATATCACCTAAATATGCAACATAAAATTATGCTGTCACCTGAAAGGAGAGAACCCTGGCTTTCCTCCTTGTACGCTGTTCTGATGGAAGCAATTAAAGCCTAATCCAAAGTTTAATTATGAATTCCATGATCTGTTTCTCATTATGCTAGGCCATGCCCTGGTATCTCTAAGCAGAAGCTGGTTATTCCTAGCAAAATGAGGTGATGGCCCTTGTACTTTCTTCTCTTATAGCACAACCTCAGTTCAACAGAATTTTATACCTAGATGAATATTTTTAAGTTTGTGAAATAAAGATCCAGGTCTTGATCTAAGCAAGGTCACAGTTACCATAAACCCATTGATATTCCTATGTCTGTGGGACTGTACAGAACTTTACAACACAAAGATGTACTGTACAATTTTATCTATTCCATCCTTTGTAACTGAATGCACAAAAAGCCTTGCGGATGCTATCCATTTGCAGAGATACAAGACCAAACCAAATGTTATTTGTATTTCTGTTTTCTTAACCATCCCAGGGATCTCATAGCTATGACACTGAAGTGTGTAAAGATCAGGCCACTGATAACACACTCATTGAAAGATTAGGTTTTCAACCTTTTCATTTATTCCTGAATAAAAAAAGTTTGGAGCCGAGGGACAAAGGCAGTTCTGGGAGCTATCAAGTCTCCCAGACCCCTGGCCCTTCCCCTCCAAACGATAAAGGAGTGGCTATGTTAAACTCTAGGAGTAAGAGCCTCAGAAAGCCCTGCAGAGTTTTAAAGATTAAAATATTTATTATGGTGGAAATTTCACAGACAGGAGAATCACTTCATTTTAGGGGACTAGTTAAAATATCTAATGAGAGGAGTACATGATAAAAGAAAGGAAGAGTGATGAGGGGTGATTGCAGCTCAAGTTTAAAAAAAAAAAGGCCATTATGGTGAAAAGCAATGTTAGATGTAAGCTAATCTTGTACAACTTTAATATGGTACTTTTATAGGATGGAGCTATTTCATAGCAAGGCAGGATTTGCCAAGTTCAAAAATTATCACAAGCTATAAATTTTCATGAGCTGCTTGAAAGTCCTCTTACTGACTCCAAGTCCCATCCCACAAGATGTTGGGAGAGGAGAGAGAGAGAAAAAAGCAAAACAGAAATAGGGCTACAGATTTGGTCTGCAAAATTTGCTACCATCTAGTGGTAATATGGAGTTTTTCAGACCAGGCATTATAGCCCTATTGCCAAAAAAAGTTGTTTCTTTATTCAATTTATGTAGCTACCCATTTGATACACTATGTAAGTCCGTATGGCGTATATGAATAACAAAAGCAAAAAATAAAATATAACACAGTGCAGTGAAGCATATTGCAACATAGGCAATTTGAATAATGAGACAACTATTCAGGATTAATTCACAAAATCATTTGACCCAATGCCTGTGGAAAACAAGGTTTTTAGAGCCTTTCAAAAGATAAGCAGGATCAGGACCATCTTGAACTTGGGAGTAATTTCATAGAGCAGGGGCAACTGTAGATATAACTGGAGACAGGCAATCCTACAAGCAAGCAAGTCTTCTATGATCTTGAAGGGATTTAAAGAGAATAACCAGCACTTGGATTTGTATCTGGAAATCTACTGGCAACTAGAGGAGCTCACATGATGGATATGTGCCAAGGCTATCTCAACTACAGCTGCTATCTGTTTTTCAAGCAGGAGACATGAGTCTAAGACAGGGGTGTCAAACTGCCGGCCCGCGGGCCGGACATGTCATGTGGAAGCCGCGCCCACCCCATTGCCGGCAATGGCAAAACTGTCCCGATACGTCGTGCGACATCACATGACATCACGAGTTTGACTTGTCTGGTCTAAGAGGACTCACAAATGATATGTATCGAGTCTATCCAGGTCAGTATGACCTCATCTAGAACCAAAAATGGAAAACCTCCATATCTTCAAAATCCATAGCTACTCAAGTCTTTCTACCATTAAGTCTGTTCTTTTACATCCAAATCCACCACACAACATCCAAATTTGAAGAAGAACTTTGATCATCAGCTGAGATATGCAACTGGATATCATCAGCATACTGATATTACCTGACACCCTGACAGCAGATGACATCGTCCAGAGTTTCAGGTAGATGTTGCACAAAAGTGGGGAGAGAACTGAGAGGCAGCTCTCTGAGTAAAACTAAGACTGGATCAGTACCAATTAGAGGAAGGAAAACCACTACAAGACCATGCTTCCCCTGTCCAAACCTCTGAGCTAAGTCAGAAGAATACCTTGATTGAATGTATTCAAGGCCACTAAAAGACTTAATAGATATCCCAAACCACATAGCCAACCCTCTTTCCATGTCCATCTGTGTCATAGGCAAGTGCAAAAGGGTAGGCTTCAAAACACACTGGTGCAACCGGCATCTTGATTTATTTGAACATATACATCCCAGTCTACCATGGATGGCACTGATAGAATGGTCAAATGTTAAGAGAAGCATATAGTTATGGTAATTTGATTAAAACTTATAGGTATATAAAATAAACACAATGACATTTCATAAGGGGTCAAAAAGCCAAGATGCTAAGATGCAAAGCACTTTTTAAGTATGCACAACCTTATAAAATATATAATTTGGAAACACAAGCTAAAACAATTCAATATAAGTGATATGAAAGAATAAGCAAACTTAAAACATAGAAAACCTTATATCCACGGAAAATAAACATGTATTTGTTGGGCATCAAAATGATATCAACAAGGTGCCAACTATTTTTGTAGCCTGGGATCCCACTCTTAAAACTATGAAAGTGATAACAGGTCATGTAGTGATGTAATTATGTTACCAGAAAAAGTGGAGCTAGGATTTTTTTCTCCCTTTATAATCTTGGGTACTTTCATGAATTCCATAAAAATATATATGTGCAGGCCCACCACTGTTCAAGCAAGCTCTAGCACAGTTATCAGTATGAAAGCATTCTCAAAGGTTACCAGATCTGGGCTGCAAAAATCCAGAGACCATGACAGGAGAGGAGAAAGTTAAAGTTTTCTGAATATATTTGTGTTTATTTTGTAGTTGTTTGATTCCTCCAGTCCAGATCTCGGAGTTCTGCTCTTTAATAAATTCTGAACACATTTCAAATGTAAAAAAGAAAAGAACTGAAGAACTTAACATTTGGATAGAAAGAATTAGATGGATCAAACCTCTCCTCCTGTATGCTATTGCTAAATTTATATGCATCTGATCAATTCAGTTTGAAAAATATGCTTATCTAGACAAAGTACAATCTTTATTTAAAGTCATGTGCGATAAAAATCCATCATCTAACTTCTAAGGCCACCCTTAAATAATAATTGCCTCTGAATCCCAATACTGAAAGCGATTAGGGAGCTTTGCAAAAATTATACCTTGCTTTCCTAAATCTGAAGCTTGCCATGCCTGCTTATATGTTTTCAACCTAAATCCTTTCCTCTCTACAGAAAAAAAGATAAAGCCAACCATTGGGGCCTGCTTATTTAATGAGGATTTATGTCATATCAGGGGTAAGTGACATTTCCTACGTTTCAGGGAAGCACCTGTATTAATTGCATTTCCTGCTCTTGTATTGCTTTGTTCAGAAGAAAAGAAAATCATCTCAGGTGAGTTAACCTTGCTTTCTGAGGGCACCTGCAGTTATCTCAGCGCTTATTGTAAATCAAAACATGTTGAGCCTTTAAAGCAGCCAAATAAAGAGGTGCTGACAAGGGGCTATGCCAATAGGATTAGGAGCCTTTCTCACCACTTGTATTATCGGGATGCGAGACTGAGTCATATTAAATTACAGGGGAAAGAGGTATTCCCAGATATTCTACAGACGAAGGATTCATTTGCTTGTTCGGTAAGATGAGGACTAGGAGGAGAATGTAGTGTTTTGTGAATTTCCTTAAAGAGAGAGAGAGAGACAGAGACAGAAAGACAAGCACTTTCCTTTTAGCCTAAGGCTTCTATAATTGACCAAGATTTTCCAGAAAGATTTGATCCATCCAAACCCTGTTAGAACTCCAGCCTCTGGCTGAGATCACAGCTGAGGTGAATAAGAATTAGTCTACTCACTCCTATGCAACAAACACAAATTCCCATCTATTAGGATAAATGGCATGTCATTCAATTTAAGCACAGGCAAACAGAGACTGTCAGATTTGGGAAATGACAACTGTTATTTATTTATTGAGAATATTTATACTTTTCCTTATTTTTTTTCCCTTTCAGCCACTATGACCCTAGCAGAACCGTCATTGTTGCAAAATATTATGATCCAAAGAAAATTGAAGCCAATAAACACTTAATAGGAAAGTCATAGTTGATTTACGAGGCAAAATGTTATTAAAAGGAAACAAAACATAGTAAAAGCATTCCTTTGTTTTACAGGGATCCAAAATATTTATTTTTCAAAATACCTTGAAATGCCCATACTCCCTTCAATTAATACCATTTAGAAATATTGAATTAATTTAATCCATTAATAATATATTTGTAAGACCCCTCACTAAGTTTTAGCTCAAGTGATGCTATGACACAAATTTTAATATGGAAAAAATTGAGCATTATAATAAAAGATGTGATTTCAGACAATTCAGAATACAGAATTGGAAGGCATTTTGGAGGTCTTCTAGTCTAACCCCCTGCTCACGGGTTATACCATTCCAGACATATGGATGTCCAACCTCTTCTTAAAAAGAAGAAAATGGAGCAGCACAATTTTTTTTATTTTAATTGAGTTTAATTGATTAAAGTGATTAATTGTTGTCACTGTCTGGAAATTTCTCCTTAGTTCTAGGTTGCTTCTCTCCTTGATCAGCTTCCATCCATTAGTTCTTGTCCCACCTTCAGATGCTTTGGAGAATAGGTTGACCCCCTCTTCTCTGTGGCAGCCCATCAAATATTGGAAGACTATCATCATATCATCCTTAGTCCTTCTATTTGTTAGATGAAGACCAAAGAAAGTGGGCATCAGATTGCAGGTTCTTAAACAATTTTATTAGCTGACTTCCAGAACTGTGCTGAAAAGTTTACAATCCCCAATCAGCAAGGAAATGACATGATAAGGAAGCCCTACCCTAAAACATGATGGAATCCAAACTTGGCCACTTTTCTATTTTAGATGACTGTTTGAACATTCCTATAGTTTCCCAAGTGCATTTTCCTCTGGCTGCTTTGCTATGTATAGAAGACAAGATGTGAGTTAGTGAACAAACTGATTTTGTAGCAAATGTCCATTGCAAATTTTGGAAGCAATTCAGTATTTAAAGTATTGAAATATGTAAGAGAACAAGGAAAATGGATATCGTGTAAATAGCAAATGGTGAACCTTCTGCTAATCATTTTATAATTTAATAAATATATAAATGACTTTGCAAGTCTTTTTTTAAAGTCAACATGTAAGGGATGACATTATAGGAAGAGACTGCATTTTGTATTTTGGAGAAATGCCGAAAGAAATTAAACTACTTACTTATGTTCCTCTGAGCAGTTACCTGTTTGAACAGCTGGTGCAGAGGTACAAATCAGCTTCAGACCAGAGCCAAAGCTGGAGAATATGCACTTTGAGTTATATTTTCTTTCTTCTTTTTTCTTCCAGCCTTCTGTCTGAAGCATGCACATGACCAACCTGTTTTCTCTTGCTGGTAATAATTTCTCTAAATTAAAGGTCGCTGCAGTATTTCAAACCTGCCAAGGGTCTGTTGTTGTACAGGCCACTGTTATAAGGAATCTGGCTTTCAAATGTTAGTATTTAGTGCCAAATTATACCTGATGTAAAGATCTGAAAGTCATTTGTCAATCCGCAGGCCTTCTTTTGTTGGAATTGCTCATGAGAAGAACAGATTTAGCCTTAAGTCTTAAGAGAAAATGATAGTTTATTTCATTTTCCAACAAGAAAAACAAAGTAAAAATTCAAAATGCCAGTAGGTAAAATATAGGAAGAGGAAGGAACTAAACTCTTCTAGGCTTGCTTGTGCTATTTACTCCTTGCCCAGCCCCTTCAACAAACCTGATTTTGCATTCTATAGCTACCCTATCCACACTGCAAAAATCTCGTGATCAATAGATAGCAACAAAGAATTGGAGTCTTTTCTGTCTTTTAGCTTCCATATTCAGTGAATGTCCAGATATTTTGCAGTCCAAGGCTGAGGCCTAAATTGGTGCTATGTAGAGGTGTTGAAAGGAAAGCAAGAACAAGGTTGGTAGGCAATAGATATTGTTCTAGATGTTGCTCCTACAACTTCTTTTCTCTCACCAGATCCTGAGTTAGCTATCATTTCAGAAGCAGCAGTATGCACTATGAACTCTGAAAGGTCTAGCATGATATTCAGTCCTGACAGCTTTATTTTTCTCAATCCATTCCTTTCCTGTGAAGTTATCTATGTTACAAACCCCCAGACAAATATTAAACGGCAGCAAAGAGACACCAAAAATTCTGAAATTTCCTGCTATCTAGTGTTTGCTGCCCAGATAGGAATACTTAAGACCGAACATTTTTGATTGGTGAGCATTGCACGTACACATTCCTATATTCTAAACAAAGGGGAGACAGAAGTTCTCCCGACATTAAAAATGTAATAGTTGCAGGTGAGGATAAACAATATTCTATGGGATTGAAGAAAGGTTATGAAAACATTCTGAAGGCCCAGGTCTACTGTGATTGTCGCATAAGAGGGGGAAAGCCATCTTATAACCGTTTTCTCCTGGCCACTTTTAGTTGGGACAACCTGTGGAAGGAGCAATCAGTACTGAGCCTTCTCAATATAGAACTGAAGAATTCTACGTATGTTCTTTTGAAATGCATCACAGGGAAACCTTCTAGAGATTAGTGTTATATAATCATTATTTAACAAATAATTTGTTATTTGTATAGCAGACATTGTGGGTTTTGTTACTATTACAGTGGCAATAATATTTTAACCATTATGAATCTTTCATGTCACACCAGCACAGTGAATTACATACACATAATTTTTTGCTATAACAGTCACAGCAAATCCAATTGATCAATGAAGTAATTTGTTTATTCAAAAGCTGCTTTGTTATCAGTGGGTTTCTGTACCAGTAAATATGGAAAACATTACAGTCTAAAAAGTTGAATTAAACAATTAATAAACAGAATTAACAAGTTATTAACCCTAAAAATAACACATGTGCTTCAGTCACAATTCTCCTTAGAGAAAGTGGAAATAGAATATTAACTGTGCCTATAAACCCATTGAAAATAGATGCTATATGTCTTCTGATAAGTATATTAAATTTGATTAGTAAATTAAGCCACCTTCTAGACTATACAATATACTGAACCCTAAACTGGTCAAATAAGAGAAAAATAAAAGTAATTGTAGGATATTGGTTTACTTTTATCATCGATTGATTAATGTGCCTGTATTCTCATAATGTCATTTCATTATCTTTGGCTACATCTAGTTTGTTATCATTCTTGTGAACTTACTGGAGTTAGTTTTCTGGAAGATTCAGTAAAGCAAGCAGTGGGAAAATCTAGTCTGGACTGTACTATCTTTTGCTTATCAATAATTTTTTGTTAACCCCTTAACTATTTTGGTTAAACACAGCTGTTGGAGAAGGCTGCACATTGTCTCCTTTTCAGCATTAGAATACCAATGTGTGATTTCTTTAGTTTTGCTGTAAGATGTGTGAACTTGAACATCTTAGCATTGTATGAATTCAGTTGTCAGAGTGTAGCAATTAGAGTGGCGAACTAAAATGGATAGAAGGATAAATAAACAAACTAATTGAAAGATTGTCCCTAGGACAAAACAGATTTAAGTTGATTACTGTAAATAAAGTAAGAAAACAAAGATTTAAAATATAGACTAGTCTCCAAAGAGCAACTTAGTCTTAAGCTAGGACTTACATGTTTGCTTTAAAGTCTGAAATAAAAGTTGCAGCACAAACTACTTCTAAAATTATCCTCTATTTCAAAAGCAATTTGTCAAATGGCTCAGAGAAGGAGCTGTGTTATATCCCTGCTCGGAGAATGCTCTGTGAATTCAATGAGTACTTTACAAATATTTCAGCAGAATTGATCAAAATATTTTTCTAAACCAAGAAAATGTGTGCACTATTTGCAACTTTGATTACTTTAATCACTTTTCCCTTAAAAGGGTATCTTTTGCAAAATGACATTTTTGTCACTTGGATTTAATATTTTTTACTATGGAGTTGTACTTTTTTTTTTTTTTTTCAAATGATGCATTTAAAGAAATCCATTTTTTTAAATTTTGGTGTTTTGCATACTGAATTATGAATATGTTACATTATTTAATGTACTTAGTAAGTGCACGTAGGTGAAATATTGATCATAAATGTATAATTTGTAATAAATTAAAATTTAGCTCCTTCCTTCTTTAGCTGACATTTTACATTATTCTTGCTCTTTGAAATAATTTCAAAGTTTCTCATTTTCTCCTTCATTCTGTTCAAAAATCAGCACACATATATATAGTGATATGAGCAGTGTCAGTGACATAAAATGCTTTTCTATATTTGGAATGCGCCACAAGCTGCATTCAGAGGTATACGAAACGTTTCAAATTTGAAAAGATGTTACTTTGAAATGCTTTGCTCTGAGATTGAAATGGGCTGTTCCAATTCTTCCTGTGAAGTCTTTTTGGAATTCAAAATGCTTTGCATATCTCTAGTTACAATCTTTTAATCTCTAAGGTCTTCTTTAACAATGTTCTTTTTAAAGTTTATTTAGAATTGTTTTTATTAGCCCATCCCATACTAGTCTCTTTCAGGTATGTTGGATTACATCTTCCACAGTCATTACCAATAACATTAAAAAGCTGCTAAAATGTTGAGAATGGAATTTAATATATTTATAGGAGACCAGGTTGAGGAACACTGGTCTACATACAGTATTCCTCAATAAACATAATGTAAAATCAACAGATATATTCATCCTTTATCCTTTCAGTGTGATAGAATCATATATCATCTGCCCTGTGTTCAACTCTCACCTGGTCTGTTGTTATCACCATGAGCCTCCTGTCTTTTTCTCCAAGATGAACTTTGGGCAGAAATGACTTTCCTATCTTATGTATTTCTTAACAAACAGATTTTCTTACTTCATAGAAAATGAGTTAATATTCTCTGATAGCTGGGCTAGGCTTATATCCAAGACAACTAAATTCTGAGCATTTTTCTCTTTATTGGAACTTTCTGCTACTAATTTTTTCTAACACTCTGCATCTGCTCAGGAGTACTTTCTCTGACAAGAGCTCTTGCTGAGTTTAAATTCCTCACACACACTTTAACATGTATTCCTCACCTGTTTTCATTAGTTCAATTAATTTTGATTTTGTGCCTCACTTATCATAGGCAATAAATTTTAATCATCAACGGTGCAATTCAATTTTCTACTGATGTCAGATGGGAGTGTGGCCATGTGCCCTGCTTTGCAGAAGACTATCTTCTTTGTTGACATTTCCTCTTTGAACAGTGTCCAACCTAATTCCTGATTAAAAACCAAGAAGCCTTCAGTATCATTTTCTAGGCAGCAGACTATCATCTTTCCTATTATTCTGAGATGAAATATTTTTGTTCAAATTTGCATAATTATTTCTTAAAATGCACCAATGCCTGTAAAGTGACCTTTTGACTTTATTGGGTGAAGCATAAATGCTGAGAGGTCTTTTTACAACTATATTTATTTGTAGTTCTGTGGATTTGATCAGTCCTATTATTGACTTTTGGAGTGTATGAATCAAACTTGACTTCTGGTTGACTTCATAGTCTCCCTGTAATTTTCTTGGCAGCTTTAAAAAGGGGATTATTTTTGTTTTCTTTTTTTACTTCCCAATGTAGCCCAGGTATCCCTGGGTGGTTTCTCAACAAGTACTGGGTTTTTGACTTTCTAATGGCTATATCCAAAGCTTCTTTTGAAGAATGGGGGGTATTATTTGAAATCAATAGTGAGAATCTTGAATCTGTCTCTATTGCCATCTAAATAAAATTGCACATTTGCTATTGCTTCCTTCACATTGCCAGAAGGAAATTGTCTCCTGGTCTAGTGGAGGGAAGAGGGGAGGAACCAATATCCTGCTTAATCCTACTACCCAGATAAATGGTTCCTAGTGTTGCAAAATTACATTTGGGATTGGGTCTTTCCACCCATCTCCTCCTGTATTTCTCCCTGCTGACAGTATTTTGTAAAGCAATGGAGAGTCCAATGGGAGGTTTAATGGATAATTTATAACTAAGTTATCAGAACAAGATAGATTGGGTGCTTTTCTTGGGAAGAAGACAGACCTCCTAAGCATTTTATGATTGCTACAACATCCAAGGGAGGTGGAAGGATAGGAAACAGTTGTAAATGGCTAATAAGCAAAGGGTAAGCAAACATACACAAATATTAAGAAAATAAAGGTGCGGGGAAAGAAATCCCATTGCTAAATGAAATTATACACATCCACAACTATTTAATATCATTAAGGCTTTTTTAAAATTTCTTTTTAATTGAATGCTAATACAAGAATTCAGTATTGATTACAGAAGAAAGCTACATAAAAACAGCTAGCAGGCACTGACCCACTCTATCACAACAATGAGAGACAGAGCGTGGAACAAACATCTTTATGCTGTAACAACTGCATACCTGAAAAGATGGATGGTTATTTGGAAATATTAAGACACTTTCTTTTTTGAGAGTTATAAATGGTGAAAAATTTAATATGCAATGTAAAGAGGAAACTAGCTAGTTATATTGTCTGTGCAAATGACTGGAAAATACACTAAGCAAGTGCACAGTAGTGCCCTGGGAATGTTAATAATTTGTTGACCTTGTAGGATACATACAAGGATTCATTTAATATATGATTATAAACCTTAAATCTGTTTTAATGTCAGGTTTCACCAAGTACAATAATTGACCAGAGAAAGTTTTTTGTGTATTTTTAAAGCACATTTAAAAAAACATTTCAACATTTTATGAACACTTGGAACATAAATATTTGTGCATTCATATATTTAGGTATGAGTATAAAAATAATTATTTTAATAGAAATAACATTTCTATTAAACATCACATTGATGAAATGACTTTCTGCTCATTCTGCTTTCTACCTGTAAGTTGTTGAAAGGCAGCTTAAAGAGTCTTAATTCCACCTCTTACAGTATTTTTTATTTTAAAACTGAGTTTAACACAAGACATATATAAATACACCATACTTGGACTGCAAACCGAAAACATTGGTTTAGTGATACAAACGATTATGGATTATACACTGTATATTAATGTAACTTTGCCAGCCTTGGCACCAATTAATGAGCTAGCATGGCATGTCTTCCCAGAATTCTAAGTGCCAGATAGGTTGAAGACATTCTGAGTATTTTATAACCAACTTTTCGAAGGCAACTAGCTGGAGAAAATTAGTTTATGTTTTAGCATTATTTATGAACCTAGCCACTGAGTTTTATTTGTGGTTAAAACAAATCACGATTTAATGTGATATGAACACATTGTTTCTGTTCCCTGAAATTACTTCTAGAGCTTTGAAAGCATATAGATTGGTTCTGAGTATTACTTTGGTATGCTTAGCTCCTGAATTTCTTTGAATTATCTGATTTGATGTAGAAATCAATTATACAAAACACATAAGTATTTTTAAATGAAATGCTAACTTTCATCTCAAAAGGACAAAGCAAAACAATGAATAAAAACATAGGAATTGCCTTAGCAAGTAATTTTGGAAGTTCTGAAAGGCACTGAATGGTTATTATTGAATATATTTTTCTTGCTTTTTAATTACCATCAAGGAGGTGTCCTTTTGAGATTACAACATATCTTTACGGCTACTATATACCTTTGCCAATGAGGAGAGGCAATAGAAATGCCATTGGTCTCCTTAGCAACAAAATATTTACTCCAATACCCAAAGATTTTTGCATGCAAAATTGTTTTCTTTTGTTCTCCAAAGCAACAAACTCCCACATTGTACCAAAGACTTTAAAATAGTAACTTAATGTGAAATTCATAATAAATTAGTTAATTCATTGAAAATGGAAAAAGGAGAGATTGTTTGAAAAATTGAAAGACTTGTTTAGGTCCCAGCTAGCATTGTTAATATTTTTTTTATAGTTGCATATCATTTTTATTTTTTCATTTAGTTTTCATGTAAATGATATGATCATTTGATGCATTTTATTCCAGTAATGCACTCCTTTCAATAACCTCTATTTTTTCATCACTGTTAACACTTTCTATACAATACACCACTTTTTTTGTCTGTAACTACAGTTCTTTTATCTTCAGCAATTAAAAAACAAATTAGACAATTTGTTTTCAATTTTATTTGAAAACTTACTCTAAAAGGCATAATCTTTCAATAAAATATTAATACTGAACGATTTCCTTCAAGTGGGCAATAGTAATAGTGAAGGAGCTAAAATCAAATAATATAGTAAACTGTCTAGATTACTATTCCATGTTAGATTTTTTTTTCTTACCCATCATGTGAAATTTTGGGGGGGGAAAAAAACAGAGCAAGGAGAAAAATAATTCAGAAATTGTTCTGAAGGCTCTTAACTGTAAAACAAGAGTAATATTTCTGCTCTAGTGGATGTGTTCTTTTTTAAAATCTGTTTCCATAGTCTCATTTAAAAAGCCAAGGATTGTTTAAAAGGACCTACTTAAGAATGGAGGTCGGGAATGATGGAAATGACATGCTGGTGAGGAATAAGGAATATTTGGAGATAATTTATCTTGATTTATCAAGAATACTATAACTTGATCTTTGGAGTAGTTGATCCTTTGTCACAAAAAATATCCTCAAAAACCATGGTCTTTTTCAGGATGGAGTCAAAATTTAAAAGAGTAGTAGCCACTGGTAAGCCCTGTGATCAAGCAGGAAGGGCTTCAATCAAACAATCTTGACTATTTTTAACTTCCTGAGAACGCTTTTGTCAAAACCTACAGTACTATTTTCGCACATTAGCTTGAAAATGCATCCTCTTGATTTCAGTGAAGTTTGCTTTCACACAAACTTGCATCAAGATTTGCTGAAACTATGCATAAGCTCAAGATCCATACACAAAGTTTTCATTTTCTTTGTTGTCAAAGAATTTTCTTATATCATTTTAAAACTGAAATCCATATTAAAAGTCCTTTTACTCCTTACAATGAGCAACAGAAAGACCGTGAACATACCAAAAAGTCTATATGCATTAGAATTACAGAAATTGCCCAGCCTCTGAGCAATCCAGATGTTGATGATCCAGAAATTGATCAAATTGATCCTTTGAAAGTTCAACCCAGACTTGTCTCTGATGTACTCAATAAATCTTCACAAAGATTAAATCGCAGGCTAGCATACGATATGAACTCACCCATTGTGTCTTGGTGTTAACACAAGATGCTTTCATAAGATGAAGCAAACAACAGATTTTCCCATCTTCTGCCTTTAGACTCCAACTTTAGTTTCCTTCTTTAGAAGATTGATGGACAGGGCAGAGCAGAACATTCACCTATGACTCTCACATCTCCCAAGCTTATAACAGAAGTTTTCATCCTAAAAGGCTTAAACACAAAACAAGATATGACTCATCCACAAATCATTCTGTGATTTATTGAAGTTCTGAAAGAAAAATAGCAAGCCCAGTGCTTTTAATAAACTAAAGAAGGAATAAAGTTGAAATCAGGTATCTGGAAACCAGGATAACGTATGTTCTAGTCCTGCCTTAGGCATGAACACCAGCCTGGTTACTTTAAGCCAGGCACTTTCTTTTAGCTCAACTCATCTCACAGGGTGGTGGTTGTGGAGAAAATAGGAGGCAGAAGGAATATATTAGGTATGTTCACCACTTACAATTATTCATACAAATAATAAAGATGGGATTAAACAAATATTTAAAATAAATAGCCATACCTTTAGCAAAATGCAATCATGTAACTACAACGGATGTATGTGCACCCATCAAAACTTCAAAATTTGTTGTAAATATCTTTTTTGGGCCGAACTGATGTAACTTCAATCAGTTGTTAAGAGAATAGTTATTAAACAAGAACTGCCTGTATTGGAGGATGTCAAAAAGGGTCAGGCACTTTCCAAATGCACACAGGGTCATGCCTTCTAGTTGTAGCAATTAGATAGAATATATTCTTATTATTAGTTCTGACCCATTTTACCATCAAAGCATTAATATAAATATTGCTAGCTATTTGTGTTATATTAAAAAAGCTGTTCCACAATTGGTATTTATGATTCCACAAATTCCAGGAATGCTGCTGGTTCCTATTAAGTGTTTTGAGAGGTCATATTTTGAATTGTAGGATATGCTGCAAAATGAACTTGAAACATTTTGCATACAAAATAAACCTTTTGCCAATGACTCCATCCTACCTTCAGAGAGTGAATACCTTGTTTTAAATGTTTTCTTGAGCCAACATCTGCTAATCCTTTGAATTTTCTTCAGCCTGTAAAATCAGTTACTTCAGTGTGGTGTTCTTCTGTTTTATTCCATTTAGTATTTTTATGGAATTTAGTTGTGAATTTTATTTTACTATCTTGTGTAACTGGTAGAAAAGTAATTAAAAATAATAATGTATGAGTGCCTAAAGGCAATAAATCCCAAAACATTTCATTACTCCATTCACATTTCGTTTACATTTCAATTTTTGCTTATACACATATGCTTTCCTCTCCTGAATTTTACCCTTACACAATCTCTACAAGGAAAGTGAGTAAGGAAATGCTGAGCAAAATTCTAAAGCTGAAGCCTAAAAAGCTGTATTATACTGGCTCTCTTTTTTTAAGGTAGTTGACTGCTAAAGGGATAGGAGACAGTATGAGACAAGTTACAATAGCAATAGCACTTAAGACTTATATACCACTTTACACACTCTCTGGGCAGTTTATAATGTCAGCATATTGTCCCAACTATTTGGGTCCTCATTTTACCAGTCTTGGAACAATGGAAGGCGGACTCAACCTTGATCAAACTCCAGGCTGTGGGCAGTTTGCCTGCAATACTGCATTCTAACACCTGCGCCACCAGGAGTCTGACATTCAGGGTTGAATAGATATTAAACAGGACTGGACTATCCCCAGAGCAGTTATCCTATCCAAAATTCTGTAAGCTACTTATTGTCCTCAGGTGCAGTGACATTTTTGAAGTAATATACAAGTATCACTCCGTGTAGCTTCTGTATGTACACTAGGAATGGTCCCATTATGTTCTTCAGCCTCAGCCAATAAATATCCTGGTTAACCTAATCATAACCATGTCGTATGCTTATTCCCAAGTTAAATGACTATCCATGGTAGTCGCTCTCCCAGATTCTTTTTAGAGGTATTAAATTTAAATGCCATGATAAAAATTGACAATGGCTCAGCAAAACTCCATTTTGAAGGAAGACCCAAACTAGACCCTGATCAATCATCTTGGAAAAGAGAACAGTATCTGGGGCCAGGCTCACATTCTAAACAGCAAACTGTGAGTTTCCACACAATTGAAATGAGTCTTGCTTTGATTTTAGAAACCAACTTGAAAGTTAAGATTTTTGTAAAGTAGCCTAAGTGGTACAGAATCACTACTTACTTACTTGAAAGACTGATTTAGGGGCAGAAGCAGCTTACGATTTCTGCAACTTTGTTCTTTTGTTTTCATAAAGGATTGTTTTGGTTATATAGAAATGTAAATATTGGCAAACCTATCAAGAATGAAAACTGGCATTACAACTTTAATTGCACACTTCCGTGTGCAATTGATGTTAGTTTGTACAGATATGACTGAAGGCATAGTTTGTTTTGTAGTCTTTAAGTTGTCAGAACCTTCAGGAACAGAGAATAGTAATTCTAGGATCAATAATAAGAGACAGATATTGTTCACCTGCTGTGTATTGTTTTTAAGGAAATCATGAGACACTAAACAGATGGGGAAGAGGGGGGGAGGAACTATGTGTTTGCAATCATATTTACTAAATTCTTTTCTAGATATATTGACAAATGGCAGAAAATAACAGCTGAGACCCAGATTAACCAAACAGAGTGTGATAGACTGAAAGAATTCTGACTGCAAGTCCTGTGAAAGATATTTGGACTAAAGGATCTTTACCATATCTTCACATAACTGGCAATACTAAATCTCAAGCCAATTAAATCAGGTTGAAAGATAAATTTTACAGAAAGCAAGCATCAGGCATATAACACTCAAAAGACCCAAGGTGTTGTACCACAAGCGTTATTTAAGACTGGGTTTTTGATAAGCAGGTGACACTGAATTACTGTCTTATAGAAGCTGAGGACTCAGACTGTGAAACTCTGGGGGGTAGTCACTCTTAATTCTTATAGCTATAGTGCAAAACAGTGTAGAATGATTTTTACTGCAACATGTACATCAAATACTTCAATTTTCTGTGATCTAGAGGGGATATACCTTACAGTGCTTTCTTTATAAACTGGAAGTTTGTCCAGGCCTGCATTTCAACTGTATCCCATGTTTTGGACTCTCAAATTCTTTTAACATTTACTAGAACTACATATAAAATTCCAAGTAGGGCTATAGTAAAGAATAAGAGCTTAATATTTGGCATTATTTTTATTAAATTTGTAGGTCACCCATTTAATTCTATAAAGTGACTCTAGTAGCTTAGTTTACATTATCTCCTATATAAATCACTAACAAGAAATTAATCTTTTTTCAGGAATTGAAATATTTGCTTTTCATTGTAGTAAGTTTCAATGCTTCTATTTTGTTTGATCACTTACTCCAGAGCTTATCAATATAAGCTGATTTATTTGCAGTTTGCAGATTATGGATTTGTACTTATACCAAGTACAAGTAAAGCAATTCACAACAGTTTGTAATATTTTCTATCATACATAGTTTGAGTCTTGTGGCATTTGCCCTTAACTGCAAAATTAAGATCAGAAAGACTGCTTCCCGAACAGAGCTTATTGGGCATATCACTTTCCCTCCATTCCACAAAATTAAAATTTTCTCTCCTATATAGTATTCTGTAATCAATTGATAGTTGTCCAACATATTATTTCAGTTTTCTTCATATATTTTTAAATTACCAGCTCATTCTGTTATAACTGGTATTTCCCATATGCATGTTTATAATTTGTGATATTTTAAAATTGCTTAGTATATAACGTATTACCAAAGCTAATAATTTTAATAGTTATTTAAAATTATAAAGAAAAAACTATAGTAACAATACATATAGAGATTAAATATGGCCTAAAATTTAAGTCTTCAGTGATTCTATCATTCTTCATACTGAATCTTCTTTGTATTTTGCAATAGCCAATTTTGAATACATTTGAGGGGGGGAAATGAATACAAGCCATATATCACAAAGAAAAGTTATGCATGTCTATAAAGTAAAACTCCCTTTGAAACAAGTTATATATATACTTGAACATGTTTCCACTGAAGTGGAATATCCTTTTAAATGTAAATATTTTCAGATTTCATAGACTTTTAATTCAAGGACACAAACAAGGACTCTTTGTTGAGTCATACATGTTCCTAGTTCATCTCCAGATCAAGTGTATTTTATATATTTTTGACATATTGCTCTTTTCTAGTTTTTAAACTGGGACAAGTGAACAATGAGTCCGTAGACTGCTGGAAAGCTGGAAAGGTTGTTTAAAGTTACCTACCTTGGTTCTGATACCATAAGTATCCTTCCTTCTATTCATGAAGGATATACCAATCCACTCTTCCTATGTATCTTTTAGTGTTTCTTCACCTTGACAACTTTAAGAAGTGTAGACTTCAACTCCCAACACTGTTCTATATGATTATTGTCTTGATGAAACTGTAATGGGCCATCTTAGCATTTAAATCTATTTTGTTTTGATGTTTATAACTTTACTTTTTAATTTGTAATATGAGATTGCATATTAGGGAAGGGTATCAAAAAGTTTTAAAACATTTATAGGTTCTCAAAACTGGGATGATGGCAACTTTTGCTATATATTTATAAAATGACTCATGAGTTTAAGTAATAAATCCATGGCTAACCTATTAAAATGATCATTTGTTTTCTTTCCCAGCAGTGTAAAAGTATAAAGCAACTTAAAAGATTTAGTTCTAGAAAACAATTTATTCACAGTAGTGTCAAAATATTTCTTCTGAAATATTTAGCTGAACAAGGTTAAAGAAAGTACCTTTGGTTAAAGAAAGTATCTTTGGTTATTAATACTAGGTTATTCATGCCTCTTTGCTTGATGTAGTCCCAAACCATTATGACTGCATGATAAAATAAGAAATTTTTGTTTCATCTCAATCATAAAAACTAGCAATTTCATATATTCATTCAGCATCAACATTGTTTTTACAGGAGTTCATCTCCACTAAAAGAAACGGCTTTATTTTGCAGCTAAAAAATGGTTATAAATCAAAATATTAATTCCAAATCAATTATACTGCACTACAAGGATAAAGTAAACATGGAAAATACAATTACTTTCAGCAGTATAGGTATAGCTAAAGCATGATATGGGGTTAAGAAGCATCCACTTCAACCTTGCCTTCTGTAGATTGCTTCTAAAGTAATAGTTTGCTCTGAAAATGTATTATATACCATATGTTCTTTTCAGTTCATGAAATTTGAACATTTTTAAAATTTTCTTTATTTAACTATTAATAGATAACATTAAGAAATCAACATTGTAAGAAAACCATGCTTAAAATAACCAGCTGCATTATCTCTGAACCTGTCAGTTATTCAAAAGCAAACGATAACAATACTAAAATATATAACATTGTTTCAACTTTTTATTTATAGAAAACAGAAAAAAATTAGGATAGCAACAGGCAGCCGTCAATCCATCTTCTATTGCATATATCAGGCAATTTACACAAATTGAAACACCATTAGAAGCTATGTAGTTTCCATCTTGTAGCAATGCTTTTCCAGTTCCGCTCTGAAAAAGTAAGACATTTAGAGTATTAAATTATGAAAAATAGCTACCTGATTTTTTAATTATTAAAAAATGACCTGAAATCAGGTTAGGTTTATACATTGGTTTAAATCAGTTAAATATTTCTCAGTCCTATAACAGTTACTCAGTTTTATAAGTGTAAAATATCTGCTTGTTCTCCAAGCAGATATAAAGTTGAATGCAAACTTTAACTTCAATGTAATATCCAGGTTGGGGGCAACATGCCTCCAAGAACCAGCTGCAAGGGAACAATAGCAGGAGAAAACTACATCTCCATTTCTTTGGAACTTATCTGATTGGTTAATGAGAAGCAAGGTGCTGAACTAGAATTAGATAGGCTCTATCCTACTTCTTATGAACTGATAGTCATAGCCAAATTGATTTCATATGAAACCAAAATTCCACATAGTTGTATTCATCCAAACTAAAGCACAATTTAAATTGTATATATATATATATATCTTACTTTACTATCTTAAGCTGGCAAATTAATTTTTTATTAATTGTAGCTTACCATATCATCAGAGCCAAATAAAGTATCTTAAACAGAAGCATTTTCAAACTACATTTTATGAAGTTAGCATTCATTAGCCACTATATTAAAATTACACTTTAGGAAATGTATTTTATCTACAACAGAAATTTCTTATAGTGCTAGGAAAGAAAAGGAGGAATAATATTTATTTTATAACACAACACCAATGGTTAAAAATTACATCTTTAAAACAAAATCAATGTTTTATCAATAATATATAGTTTCATTATCATGTGCTATAATAAAGCAGAAGCTAAATGTATTTTTAATGCTTTGAGATATAATTCTTGTTTTAGGGGTAACCTGTATATGTTTTCATTACAGATATAAACTGAATGTTTTCAATTTACCTTAATTGGTTAGAGAAATCATCTTCCACATTATCATCATCCCAATTATCTTCCCACACATGTGCATCTTCATCTTCATCTAACCCAGCCCAGTCTAAATCAAAGCAATGAACAATGTTTTAATACATAATTTATAGTTTAGACAACTTTGGATATATCTCAATAATTTATAAATCAAAATATTTCATTCTTTTTTCAATTTCCAACAGGCTTTAGTTTCATGAATAACATTTTTAGGTATAATGTTAATTTTGGTATATGACTAAATTAAAATTGAAATAATAAATTGGTTAAAACAGTGGTACTTGTTTTTTTCTAGCAATGTTATCTAAGACTATCAAGTTCCATCATGAATAGGGATATTTTAGTACATAGATCTGGACCAGAGCCAAAAATCATGGTTTGTTAAAAAAATAATAATAATAATAAAAAAAAAAATGACTGTAGTCAAATTCTACAAATGCATCACTGAGTGATTGTCTAAAAGACCTGGCCAATAATTTACGGCCACAGATATTCCCAATTTGTAAACTGTAATAAATGAACAAGTTGAGTGAGAACTGAACAACCCATTTAACAAGATGGGGCAAGAAAATAAAATAAAGCCATAAAAGAATAACAAACCAGATAATGCCTGAATAAAGATCATTTATGAACACCTAATTTAAAATTAGCAATGGTACACATTAGGAGAAACTAAGGGTCTAGAGTTTTGGCAGATGGCAAGGAAAAATGAGAGGTCAGTTACTCAGTAGGTATTGCTCCAATATCAGTCGGAATATAATAGATGGGAATTTAATGCCTGATGCGAGTAAGTTGCATATCAGACCTTATCGTCTTTGCAAAACAAGTGGGACTCAGACTCTTAAATAGTATGCTTTTCTTCTAGTGGCTTTTGTACTATCGACATAAATATATAAATATGAGATGCACATTCACAATGACAAAGACTGATAAGTCTAGCGCACATCAGATTTGGTAGTAACCCACTACTGATTACTAAAATCAAAATAGTCTATTCAAATGTTTCTTATCTTTACTATTCTAATGTAGCACAAAGAGGGTAGTCTTTTTCCCAATGATAGCGTTATTTGAAGCAAAACAATATATAGTTCTTCAGTCAATTCACTATATTTACAGAGAAATTATTATATTTTTATCCAAAGATAGTTTTGAAAAGACAGAACCTAAGAACAGTTTAAGAGCCATTTTATTTACTAAAAGTCATATGTACTCATACATAATTTCTGTTTTTTAGATTAAGAAGGAAGTCTCGGACTATACAGACATTCTCTTTGCAATATTACTCTTCTGCTAACTTTACCACGGCTAAGATTCTTAGTGCTGGTTAACCAGATTTCGTATTTAACAAAATTTATCAAAAACCAGAACTAGAGATTAATTTCAAATTGTATTTGATGTATGTGGTTTAAAGAAAACATTACTTAACTGAAATTAAGGGCTTGGTTCAAAAAGACATTTTTTTCATATTTAAATGAAATGCTTAATCCTATAAACCAGGATCGGATAGCTTCAGAAAAGAGATATTCAAAAGAGAATTTCCTCTACTCTTTAAGTAAAGCAATCAGGAACACTGTAAAAGATCCTAAAGAGACCCAATACTGATTATCAGTATCAGTTACTATCATTTTGATAAATTCATAAAATCCATTACATTACACTTTGATTCAAGCATTAACACTTTGTTTTAATAATGTCATGTCTAAATAAAAAAAACCAGTTATAATTATATATAATTATAATTTAATAATGAATCCCAAATGTACGTCCCAGTAAGTGATAGATTTTTTTCCTGGATCAAGAAACGCACTCTAAGTAGTAGCATCAGCAACAGCTAGCCAGTATAAAAGTTTAATTTACATCAAAGAAGCTGAAGAGTTAATATTACTGTCCAGTTTAGCATTTAATAATCTTCTTCTGTCACTTTAAAAATCTCAATTTAGTAAAAAATCTTGGAGGTAATTTGCTTATATTTTAATAAACTGAGGTGGTTTTGGTTCTTTAAAGTTAGCACTTGGTCAAGTCTAACAGGTGTTTATTTGATTAAGTTCTACAATTCTAGCTTTAGCTTAACTGGACTACTGAAAATATTCTTGGAAATTAATAACATGCTAATGAATACAATGAAAACAAAATGCTTTATTCACTTTTTGCTGAAATATTTGTCTCAGGGTGTATCACCTATTTAATGTGAATTTGAATGCAGTTTATTCACTCATATCTTCAGAAAAAATGTATTTTATTGAAAATCTTCTATTTATAAAAAAAAGTGCCTTCAAAACATACATTCTTGTGGTGACACATACTTATCACTGTACATTGTACACCACATAACACGCTAATTTTATAGATGAAAAAACAACAAGTATTTTCCAAGACAGTAGAATTTTTCTAACAACTTTTTAGTGCAATAATGGCTTTCTCAAAACATAAGTCCAGGGGCATAATCAGCATGTTTTATATAACTTGCAGCATTTTGAATATGATTTGTCTAGAAATACTGTCATCTCAGATTTTTAATTACTATTAAATCTGCTTCACAACAAATTGGACTAAATTGGTTTAAAATGAATAGAATATTCAACTTTTGAAAAATAAGATAGTAAGACACTTATTTATGCAGCACATCCCAAACATTCTTTTCCAAAAAGCAACTGGACTTCCTTAGTTTTTTTTTTAAACATTTTGCTTCTCATCCAAGAAGCTTCTTCAGTCCTGAAGAAGCAAAACGTTTTCAAAGAAAAAAACAAGGAAGTCCAGTTGCCTTTTGGAAAAGCATCTTTGGGATAACCATGACCTTGATGATTAAGAATCTCTATAGATATTCATGCACAGTGTGCACTTGCACAGTGTGCACTGATACAGTGTGTGTGTTTGTGCGTGAGGGATGGAGGGAGAGATACCCAGTTATATAATTTCCTTAGGACCAGATTAAATAGAAAAATCATAAAACACCATTGAGATTTGAAACTACTGCTTCAGCAGCATTTTTATGTGCTGAATTTAATATACCAGTAGTCTGAAATTAATTATAAACATAGTTGCTTAGCTATCTATTATTCTAAAATGAAATTGTTTACACTTGTGTAGTATTTAAAAAAAATAAAGTAAGATTTTGAAAATAAGTTCCTTATGTTAAGGAAGTACTATTGTAGCATAATACCAACAAAAGCAGAGCAAATCAATTTCAGATTGCTGACTACAAAATTGAATAACAAATTATTTCCTAAAATATGAGAAACTTTATTAAAAACATTTTAGAATGTGTTTTGATTATATATTAACATAATTTTTCACTGCAAGAAAACTAAATCATAGCTTCCATATATATATATATATATATATATATATATATATATATATATATATATATATATATATATATATATATATATATATAATTGATTTAATTAAAATTACAATTATTGCATCTGAAGCTTACCACTTCTAATAAACTGAAGGCCGTCTTACTATTAGTCTTTAAATAGATAACAAACCTCAGTTTATACATAAAACAATAAATATCTTATATCCAATGAACACAATCAAATCCATATCAGTATCAATTTTAAATTAAAACATGGGAAGTGAATTTTAATCCAAAAACACCCCTGTAATTAATTAATAAATTCATAGCATTAGGGTAAGAAATTTCTACACTGTAAAATCAGATCAATTTATGCTTACTTAAATAATAGAAAAAAACCACTAATTTAAATATTTGCATTCACTTAGAGAAGCTAAGGACTCTTTTGCCAAGAAGACAGTTATTCTTTAGCCATTGCCAATTACTTAGAAGACAATCTTGTGTCACGATTATGCTACATTAATTTACAGCAAATATGTGTGAATCCTAAAGTCATATTCATTAACTGTTTACTATTCAACTCAAAGTTTTGATACAAGTGTTACAAGCATAACCCACCCTTACCCACTGCTCCTTACATTTCATCATTTATGTCAATCAGGACATCATTTGGTGTGGAGCATAAGGCTTGCTTAAAACAACTGCACTCTATCCAATAAATAGTACGAGGCTTCTTCCCTAATAGCTTTTAAACCGTTTCTGCAAATGAATACACATCTTTTTTTTTTTTAGCAACCTAAAGAAAGCCAAGCATACACATGTATTTCGAAAAATCAATTTTCCAGGTGCAGGGAACTATCATTCTCAGAATCCCCAGCCATGTCGTTCAGGACTACGGCTAAAATCCTCACATTTAAACAACGTAAAAGTTATGAGGACTGACCGCCTCCATGTCGGAAAGAACGCGGCCTTCTTTCTCCCCACAGAAGGCCTGACTTCTTTTCCGGCAAAGAGAAAGCCGGACCGCCGTCTACAACGTCCGAAGACGTTGGCCTCTTAAAAGATACCGCGTGGAAGAGGGGAGGGGGGGGGCTCCTCACGGGGAAAGAGGCAGGACACGTAGAACGGAGGCCTCCTTTGAGTAAAGGGTCCCGCGATCTGGAACCATGCATACCGTCCAGATGTGTCGGCTGGGGATGATAGGAACTATAGTTTCATCTCTGGAAGGCAAGTAGTTTGGATTGGGAGTCTTTCAGGCCTCTCCGCATCCCGAGGCGCAGACCAACGAGGCGCAGATCCAGACGAGCCGCTGCGAGAAACCCGCGTTGGTTCTCCCTCCCCGCCTCCCCATTTTCTAATCTACCTTCGGCAGGAAACTCCTCGAACTCGTCGTCTTCTTCCAAAAGCCCCAGATCTACGGGCTGCTTCTTTTCCGACATCATCGGCCTCGGCCTGCTCCTGCCGCTCTAGAATGCTCCCAGAAGTCCCACTCTACTGCTCCCCGCTGAGAATGACGGGATAGGCACGCGTGCAATGGAAAGCGCATGCGCCTTCGACGTGAATTGGGCGCATGCAGCTCGTCACTCTTTCCTCCCTCCCCCCTCCACAGCCCTGAAAACTTTCTCAATCTTCTTGGAGAACAGAAAAAGGGAAGGAAAGAACTAGGAAGAAAGCGATAGATCACTAATGTAGATAGATATATATTTCTTGATTTGCAACTGATTCTTTTCCCTTTCTCTTTTTATTCGCTTAACAATTCTGTTTAGAATAACTCAGAAGCTTTATTTCGGGGTTACTTAAGGTTCTTTTTAGTAACACTTTCACAGCAGTTAACTACCATTATTCATATCGGGACTTTTTAACTACTAGCTTATAAGATGATCCCCCAAATATAGGAATGAATATTCTACATATATTTATATAAATTGGGAATGCACATATACACATATGTGTGTGTACAGTACATGTTTTTAATTATTGGTTGAGTTTTTATTCTCTAATTCTCTTAAATTCATTCTGTTTTAATTGTTAGCTTCTCAGAGATGGGTGGCCATATGTATGTATGTATTTTAAATGTACGAATAAAAAGTAAGGCCCTCCATTTTTAATATTTTCAAAAAGTAGTATAGAAGAATTTCTGAAAGATAAAACTTATCAGGAGTAAGATGAAAGTTCCCAGTTTAAATATTTTTATCACTTCTCTGTTTTGCTCTTTGCTATTCATTTTTTTAAAAACCTCAGTTGACAAATTAGTTTTAGTATTAATACGGCAGTCCTGTAGACTGAGATGCAACAAACTGGCAAATCTTGACTCAGCCCTGGAGCAGTGCAAAGGGAAGTACCTGATTAATATGAGTCACAATAAAATAGCTCATTTTCTAGATGAATTTTTCTCTCTTAACCACATAATTAAATTAACCACATAATTAAATAAAAATTTCACCTGTTTTATGGAGTGCATGTTAAAAGAAGCACATGCTGCCAAAATATTAGTAAATAATTTTATAAGTTCTATTAATAGCAAATAGCAGTCAGAAGACATTAGTATCACAACTAAAAGGCATTATGTAGATATTCTGCCCTATTCTCCTTTAAAAATTGTTTGAAAATAACTGAAGGAAACTGAAAAATAGTGAAGACTCATATGGCTACTTCATATCATTTTATGAATAAATTTGACCATAAAATTTCCTAACGGAAACTCTAGATTTAGTTCCCAGATTATAAGAACAGTGCAATTTTAAGCATTTTACACACAGTTTATTTAGGATTATAGCCTCATTTCAATAGTTTCCTTATATTTTGAGTCTTTACATCTTCCAGTACCAATTTTGAAATTCAGTGCAGAAAATAAAACCCTGTCAACAGGGCTAAATCCTTTTTTATGATTTTATTTAATTTCCTTTGTATAAAATCTACGGTTATTATCTAAATTCCTAACCAGGAAGACTTCCAAATATTAATAGCATCTTAAATTTCTCTCTTTTAGAGTTTTCATGTTAGTTGCCAATCTTGCTGAGCAATTATTAACTATAAAGCATGACTTTCTTGATAGTGGTATGCTGTAGCAAATTTTGACAATAAATTGCATCTCTCAAAGCCTTTAAAACTTGCCCCTTCACTAACTGGAATCCCATATTTAGCTAGTATCCTCTTGCTTTAGAATTTTCAGAAACATGTAAAATTTGCCATAACTGCTCTATGCATTTGTGTGTGTGTGTGTGTGGGGTGTACATTTACACACACATATACATACATAAGTCTTTCATGCCTGGGCATATCTCAAACCCCAAAGCTCTGCTCTGAACCATTCTGTTATAATTATAGTTTCTACTTTGGGAATCAAAACACACTTCTTGTGGAAAGCCTGTTGGATTTAAACCAAGTTTTTGTATGTATTTCATCTACAAAATTTTCTTTTCAACGTTGTTAATTCAATTATAGCTCCATCTAGAACTATTACAAGCTATAAATTGATCTCACTGACATCCTACTATACAGTAATCATGAAACATTTCAGATTCTTAGCAAACCATGTATATAAGATTTCCCACAATCACGGGAGGGCTAGTTTTTTTCTTTTCTTCTGGCTATGTAAATTGCTATCACTTACTATTCGGAGAAGTACAATGGTCCAGACTGCAAATAGAAGATAGGCAGCAAGTCTGGGAAGTGCTCTCTCTTGCAAGAGGAAACATTTTTGGGAGGGGGAGAGGGTGCCGGTCCACTTCTTTTATCAACTTAATTATTTGGATGATTATTACCAGTAGTATATGATATGCTGTCTAAATTATTTTGTCTTAGTAAACGTGACTCCTAGTCTGTTCCATAAACCTACCATCAACTCATTCATTTCCACTGTTTTCCTTGCCTTACTGGCTGCAGCTTCTTTTCTCAGCAGCAGGCAGATCACCCACAAAAGTTACCACAGTTTTCTCTCTTATCCTCAAGATTGATTTTTTTTCAGTAGTGAAATACTAAGTGAAATATTTTAGAGTTGCTGAACTAGTAAATAGAATAATGTAGTTGTCCATTGATTAAATATTTACCCATAGTTTCTGATTTCAACTCCTGACTTCAACTGCAATAAGACTGTCTTCCCTTACAAAAGGCTCTGAAATCTCAGCTTCAGTTGCATTTGAGAAGGAGCTAAATTATAAAGCTAAGGCCAATTGCAGGTTTTATGTTTGTAAGCTATTGGCAGTTATAGGAGATTCATTTTCTACTTACCTTTCTATTGCAAAAATGTGAGTTGCAGTAAAGAATTAGATCTCAAACTCCTTCGCTGCTTAGTATAATAACTATTAAGCACACTTTTCAGCTTCCATCTCTGTTTAAAGAAGAAATTAGCCATGAAAAAAAATATATTTATCAACTGTTTAATCAATGAAAAATTGGTTCTTCTGTTAGGTCCCATATCAATATGTCTGCATGTATCCAGCTGATTGATTTTTTTATTGCTGTATTGGCAAAGTTATATATAATAACAATTTTTATATGTAACTTTGTAATTTGTCATTACAGTTTCTGTTCTGACTTCTGCAGTCAGATTGCTGGTGAAAGAAAAAGCAGATAAGGTCATCAAATGTTAAATACATTTATAACTGTATCACTCTCACTTTTCATAAATGTATTCTACAGTTAAAGAACCAGAGGGTAACTGATTGGATTTGGTAAGATACCTACTTGTGGCGCCTGCAGGGAGCAAGATTTATCACTTTAAAATGAAGTTGAATTCTGCAGGAGTTGTTGAATTGAGCATTGATGGAAGAAGAAAACAGATTTCATGGTAAATTTCAGCAAGTTTCAGGAAGGTTAAAACTAAATTTTAGCTATAGAATAACAATAATGGCCATAAAGCTGCATCTCAAACACTGTCATATTTGCATGTGGCAGTCTGAATTTCTTGCCAAATTTTTCACTTTTCAAAAAATAACTGAATGGGATGAGGCCTTAAACAGAGAGCACATTAAGTGAATATATTAAGAGTAAAAGAGAATGATTTAAAATTTCAAAAGGGTTTGTGGCATGCTTAACAGAAACTGTAAAATCACATATATTCAATTTAATTTTGCATTCTACTGGTGATTCAGACTAATATAGAGTTCAGAGTGTACATGACAGAACAAGTTTGTGCCTGTGGAGTCTCTGATGTGTTTTCTCACTAGGCACTTACTTCCCTTGCCATATAATAGTATTTCCAAGTTGCTGGTTCTGATTCATGAGTCAATGACTAGCACAGCTGGCTTGCAATGTGTCCTAGATTTAGAATGGGGGAAATATGCAAGACCCACACTAGGAATGTTTTAGACAAGTTGTAACTTGTTCTGTAGATGGTCAGAGGTTAGGAAACAGTGAACGTCACATCCCTTAAATCTTTACATTCAAATCTGAATAATTAGGATCATATGCTAATTTTATAAATAGCAATAATAGAAAATCACAAGCTCATGATATCGTGCTACTTGACACCTTTTAAATGTGCAGTTGGCAGAGCGGTTAGAAGTTGGTCTAATTCTAGAGCATTCGTTGTCTGATTATAAATGATTTCTTGGAACATTCTTGTTCAAATTGCACATTGATTCATTTATGACCCTTAAGGAAATTTCTGTACTGTAATCCTAATTATTTATAGTTTTGCACTACTTGGTCTTTTCTGTTTATATAAATCATAGAGTTGCATGAAATACTGTGATATGATATCAATTGGTACAATTATTAAATAAATTATAAGATATACTTCCACCTCTGAGAATTTGTCTTACATGAATCTTTGCTTTATCTGTAGAGAGTGATTTAGAATGCTTTAACACCATCTGCCTATATTTCCCCATTTTAAATTACCTAAGTTACTTTCTCCCTAAGTCGCATTTTTGTTTTTATGAAGGAAATTATGTATTGTGATTAAGAGATAAAACAGGAGAAGACATTTAATGAAATCTAGATCCTTAGTCCCTGCTTCCTTTTATTTAATCCAAACTATGTTTTCTAAAAAGGCACAATCTAACAGGTAAGGACTGTCCTTGTTGCCCTATAATTGAAATGCTATATCGTCAGAAACCAATATTTTCAGAAACCAATATTTTGACCATCTATAGAACAAGTTACAACTCCTCTAAAACATTCCTATTTTGGATCTTGCATATTTCCCCCCTTCTAAATCTAGAACACATTGCAAACAGAAAATGCTTCAAATTAGTTTTTTGTGTGGGTTACAAAAGATAACCCAACAACCTGGCTGACAATCTGACTTAAATGAAAGAACTTTAGTTGGCAGCAGTCTACAGATCATTTAGATTAATCTTCTGGGATAGCATAGTTCCTTAGACTTGTCTCTCAGTTGGAATACTCCAGGACCTTGAATTCCCTAATCTTTTTGCTGGAGGAAAACAAGTTGGAAAAGGCCATTTTTAACTATGTTGCCCAGAAAAATGTAATAAAACTAGTAAAAATCACAGTACTTTATATTTTGAAATTATACTTATAATTTTCTTTCAAGATTCTTTGTGGTAATACATGAGAGAATTAGACACATATTTCATAGAATTTATTTAATATTAATCTATTCATTTTGAGATAAATGAAGAATTTTAATGGTTTAGACACATCAGATTGAATTCTCAAGTGCCATGTTAGCTTTATCAATCAAGTAAAAATTGTGCACTTGAATATAAGAGCACATGGCTTCTATGTGATCTTCTTTGGTTGAATTAATTGGAAAACTCTCCCACTCTATTATCTTATAAATTCTTGAACAGTGTAGATTGAATAGTATGTTTCTATTTGCAGACTGTTGGATATATAAGCATTTGGCTAAGGAATAATCCATTCTACGAGAGGATCAGACTTTCTGGAAATAATAGTAAAACCAACAGAATAGGTCAGACTTACAAAACTGCCTTCATTCATAATTTAACTATGGACAATTTGGCATATAAAATTTGACTAGATTGTGAGAGCGTTCTCTCTTGAAAATGTGCCCATCAGTTTTGCACTTGGTATTAGCAAAGATCATGAAGAGTGGGGGAAATGACTAGTGTCTGTGAATCACTGACGGCTCAGATAAGTTCTGTGCTACAGGAAGTTGGACTTTTCAGTTAATTTGGGTTTCTTGCTATGGTACCACCTTCCCTGCTATACATCATCATCCATGCCTGACCTGCTGGATTCCATTACCATGTTGGCAGTGGTGATCCAAAGGCTGTTAGTCCTCAAGGATTTCAATTTGCTGACAGGTTACATTGCCTCTGGAGCAACAAAAGCCTACCTCAAGTCATCAAAACCTAAGGCATATCAGTGTTCATACTTCGGATGTGATTTTTGCATCATGATTTTCTGAGGAGTTTCAGGAAATGAAGTACTTGAGACAAGCACTTTATTTATTTTATTACCTGGTATGGTATTGGGGTAAAGACATTGCCATTATTTCTGGGGCAGTAGCATCTGTGAATGATTCTTTGTTCTCAGAATTGCAAGATTGGTTGAAAAATGGATGGTTTTGAGGAACTAGAGAACAGAAAGTAAGATGTGGATGTGCCTGAAAACTTATCTGCCTGAAAAATAAAATATACTTTACAATGTATCTTGATCGTGTTGCACTAATGTTAAATTACGGAAAATAAAAACTTTAGGAGGGAAGAGCAAGGAAGTCAAAGCTATAATCACTATCCAATTAAACCAAAAACATTTCTCTAAGAAACATCTACAGATATATTCACTTATAAAAATATATTATGCTTTCTTCTTTTGAAATCATTTAGTTTTCTTCTTTTTCGTTCTTTTTTGTTCTCCATCTCCATAAAGTACCGTGCACATTGATGGTTTGGTAATATTTGATAACCACTATCACCATCGCAATCATCTTATGCCATTCTCCATAATTTATAATGTAAATACATTTAACTGGGCCTTTAGAACTAAAATATAATTTAGTGAACAAAGATGAATTTCCTTTCCCTTTCTTATATTTTAAGGGTACTAAGAAAAGTCTATGAGTATGTGAGTATAGTCTATGAGACTATATTGAATTCCTAGATGTTAATCCTTGAAAGTTAGTAGTTCTTAATATTCACATTGGATGGGGTACCCTTGACTTCAGTCAATCAAGTCCTTGCTTCTAGTATTTCCTACAATTTCCTTATTTTCCCAAAAGAGACAGGCTTTTTCTCATGGTAGCATCACCCCTCCCTTTCTTTCTATCTATCCATCTAGCTCATCCACCCATTATCTTTGATCCATAGTATGCTTTGTATTTAACAAAAGGCACTTTGAGAAGGATGCATGGATGTGAAACAAAAAGGTCAAATGAAGTCTTGTGGCATCCAGCACATTTATTTTCATCTTTATGGATCAAGACTATTGCATCAGGTGGTTGGAGTAAAATCTTGTGAAAGAATTTAAATACATGAAAGAATGGATGAAAGAGTTAGGGTGGCAGTAGGCTTTCATTAATAATTCTATATTCTGCAAAACCAACCAAAAGTTCTTTGAATTTTCCAGATCACAAAATAACATGACTTAATTAATTTTAATATACTCGTGGAGGTTCCCCAGCCTGACACAGTAAATATTGTTAAATCATTACTAATTTAAGAATCATTGATTTCATTGAGATTTCTGATTATTTTTAGCCAGATTCACAGAAAGTACTGAACACCAATTTTCATTTTTATGGGGGGGGGGGGGAATGTCTTCAGCATTGACAGCTTGTACATAACGTGAAAGACTTAAGTTATACATTTCAAAAGAATTAAAAATGAAAGAAAATTGTGTCCAATTGTTTAAACAAGTTCAACATTTTTTTTGTAATAAGTTTACACAGACCACAGATTTGGGTGCAAATGCAAATGCAAATTTATTTTCCTTTTGCTTATCAAGCACTAGATCTTATTTAGAGATTGATACATATAATTTCTTTGTTTAAAATCAAGTTCCGAATCACAGCAATAATTAGCTGAAGATATACTGGGAATAACTAGGAGTTCTAAATAAAAGTGGAGATCCTTGTCCACTGCAAAATGCACATCTAATGGTTAAGAGTTCATGGCCCAGGCTATCACTGCATGTAGATGAACATCAAATAAGAATTTTATTTTGGCTGAATTAATGAGAGATCCATTTTGCTCTAGAATCAGAATATTTAAATGTTCTGCAATGGATACTTTCAAAAAATAAAGTTACCTTTGGGATGCAATCTTAATCATCATCAACGTCATCATCCTCATTTCTATCCTTATTACTGCTGCTGCTATTCATTTTAGTTATTAGGCATTTCAGAATAGAGTAAACTTACTATTCTGTTTTATCATTCCTTTTTTGGAAGTTATGCATTTATTTTTTCATCTTATGCACATATGTATATGCATTCCATCTTGGACTATGTGTTAAATTAACATCTATGGCTTTCTAGAATACCTGCTTGAACACATGAAAATAAAATTAAAAATACATACAGAGACACATAAAACATATTTATATTTTATCTTGAAGGTTATTGTCTTCTCATTTTTTTTCACGTCTGATCAGGATGGAAATGCAAAAGAGAAAAGAAAAAAAATGCCAGTATTATTGTATCTGGAAGTAAGGAGAAGAAATCAGTGTTCTACATTATTTGAAAAATGTAGTACTCTTTCTTAGAAAAAGAAATTGAAGATACAACAGGGAGATGGAGTAAAACAGAGCTGAAAGCTAGTAAAAACTTGTTGTGCAATGAAGAACTTGCCTTTCACTGCTCCTGCATTCTTTTGTTGAAAGCAGATAGTTGCCAATTTGCCATAAAGAAGTATTTACCAATGTTTAAAAAGTCTTGCCCATTAGGTAGTGCTAAATTTTGAATATAGCTTTTATTGCTAAGGTGACAAATATTTATCAATACAGCTCCTCATCAAATGTGCTTTTATCTTAATATTTTATGGCCTTTAAATCAGATAATATTAGCAAATATATTAGATAATGATTATTTTTTCACTAATACTTTTTTTTTTTACATTTTCCCAGGTATCTGAGTAAATATTTGTTGTGAGACTCCAGTACAGTTCAGCTTTGGCTTCATGAAGGTATATCTGACGTGAAGATTAACACATTACTTTTGCTTTTCTTTTTTTCAGTAAATGAAAAATATCTGAATATTTGTCTATCTTTATTCAGAACACTGGCTTTCAGAGTTAAGTTTGTTGCCTAGGCAGGATTAAAAGACTGACCAAGTAGTTAATATTTTCAACTAAAGAGACCCTTTAAGTAGTAGAAGATTAAAGCACCAAGGAAAAAGGATAGCAATGTTTCACCACATTTTCTTTTGTAAAATAAAGAAATATAATATTACCCAAATGATTTTCCATAGCGAGGAAAAAAATATTTTTGGGTGAAACAATAGTTTTACCTCTTGCCAAATTCTGCTTGAAGTGCATTTTAAGGAAGCAGTGCCTATTTAGACTTAAAAGTTCTAGTGAAGCAATTGACTCATTCTTTGCACATATTTGGTAACTATCAAGGATCTGGCATCAAAAGCAATCATTAATTCCAATATTGTAGCTTCTTTACCAAACAGCAACTGTAGCGGAAAACATTACACAACAGGATGTTCTGCAACCACTGAAGGATGGTGTTTCACTTTGGTAGTATTTGAACTGGATGAAGAAATAAATTATAAGCTGGGCAGCCCAATTCATAACCCACTAAAGTTGGAGTTATAGGATATAACCAAATTTAATTCCACTGGTGTATGTAAATGGGATAGTAGTCACTAAAATTAAACTACCACAGGATGCCATAACTCAGTTACACATCACACTATGAAGGAAACACTGCAAACTTTTTTTTGCTCACTTTTAGTATTATTGTGATTCAGATGAAGCACCTCTCACATCACAGCAAAAAATTTCCTAGCTTTTTTAATTATGTCAATTGGGAACCAAGACTCTTCAACAAGGATGGACAGAGAATATTCTTGGTAACTGGCACACAATGAAGGAACTCCTTTCCTCTGGAAATTCCCAGATACAGCCAATTTTTGACTAAAGTATTAAATGAACCAATCTGTACATTATAGTCACTAAATAAAAGCAGGTCATGACAAGATTCCACAGCAAACTAATACTGCAGCCATACAGATGATCCATATTTACTGCTGAATAAATGTTATCTCCCTCAACATCCGAACCGGTAAAAGAGGAAGTTAAGAAGATAGTTGTAAGAGGCATGTTTTAATGTTCTACAAAATGCAGCTTTTTTACAAAAATAAGCTATCTGTTGTATTACAATTGTAACATATGTGTAATGGTGGAAGACCATATTCTTTGTGTATAAAATATCCTAAATTCAATCCCTACATCTCCGAATAGGGCTGGAAATCTAAGATCTTCAAAAAGTGTAATATTGAACAACCAGGCTGACTGTGAATAAATCATGAATTCTTCATGTGAAAGTTTTAGGTTAAGCTAAAGCAGCAGAATAAAATCTATCAGTTACAAACTATGTTCTTGAACTAATAATTTCTAGGAAAATCAAGAATTGTTTTGAAATTCTGAATCTCATTGATAAGAGAGTGGATTGCAGAATGAAATCAAAGAAGTTGCTAAGGATAAATATAAAAAAATAAAAATCAAGAAAGCAAAATGGATGTCAGAATAAATGCTAGGAATTGCCAAGAAGAGGAAAGAAGCCAAAACGAAGAAAGACAAAATTTCAAGAAAGAACTTAACAATGCATTTCAGAGAATCGTTAAAAGAGACAAGAATCAAAATTATAACAGCTGTAAAGACACTGAAGGTGGGAACATTGAAAAGAGAAGGAAGTCTTCCAAAAGATATCCAAACACAGAAGGAGATTTCAACCTTGGATACCCTCAAAAAGATAGCAACTGAATCCAAGACAAATAAATATGGAAAAAATGTATTGAAATTCTGTACCATAGAGATGTTAACATCTATCTTAAAAGTTATTCCCTCTTTAAAATAACCTCTGTTACTAGAAGATTAAACTAGATCAGGCATGTCAAACTGCCGGTCCGAGGGCCGGATGCGTCACGCCGAAACCGCGCCCACACCATTGCCGGCAACGGGGAAAAAGTCGCAATACGTCACGCGACATCACGTGACATCGTGAGTTTAACATGCCTGAACTAGATCATTAATGAGTCAAAAGACTACAAGAATGAATGGAATATTTGCATGATGAAAAACATAAGAAGAATCAATAAAGTTTCTAACCAAACTATACCAACAAACTTGGAAAATGGCATAGTGGCCAACAAGAAGTCAATATGCACATCAGTATTAAGGATTGGAGACTTAATAGTATGTATAATAATATATAATAACCTTAATTTCACATGCTGGTGAAATAATGCTTAGGATCATCCAATACAGATTAGATCTCTAAATGGAAAGGGAGATATCATATGCTGGCTTTAGAAAAGGCCAAGGAATATTATTGCTGGACAATTGAAGAAGTTAAATAATACCTTTAAAATGTATATATGTTCTTTGTGGATTACAAAAAGGTATTTAGTTATGTTGGTCATGTGAAGCCATGGAACGTGCTCAGAAAAATAGAAATCCCAGAATATCTTATTGTCGTCATACAAAACTATATACAGGTTAGGAAGCCAAAGTTCAGATGGAACATGGCAAAACTAACTGGCTCCATGCTAGCAAAGGAGTAAGCCAAGGCAGTTTACTCTCTCGTAATTAATTTCAATTATATATTTGTAGAATATACATTGAAGAAAACTGAATTTCAAGAAGATGAGTGTGGTTTTAAAACTGAAAGAAGAAACATCACTAACTTGCACTGTGCTACTATCACTTCTTTGCTTGCTGTAAATGCAAATTATCTGCAAGCTTTGAAGAACAGGGTAGAAAGAATATTGATGCTTTTGAATTTTTAAAACTCTTTAAAATCCCATGGATAGTCAAGAAAGCAAATGGATCATCAAACAAATCAATCTAGAGTTCTCGCTCAAGATGCAAATGATTGCCTCAAATTATCTTTCTGTGGACCCACTGTGCAAAGATCTGGTTTATTGGAAAGGGTTATAATGCTGAGAAAAGTAGAAGATGATGGCAGCAAGGTGCACTGTTGGAAGATCTGAAGGGCAGGTATGGAATCATTCTGGACAAATTCTAGTTATTGCTAAGAGTTGGCATGACTTGATAGCATATAATTCATCAATTATTGCTTTGCCCATGATTATACTACATATATAGATCAAATGCAGATGCATCTAGAACTAGTCACAATCATGTCATAATGATGAAATATACTTTGAGAAGCTTTGCTTCTATTATCCTTGTATGCAATGTCATGGTACCAATACAAATGCATATGATTTTTGATACGCATTTTGTCACTTGTCCCATTCTGCAGATAGCTGCAAACTAATAGCTTAAGAGTGGAGGAATATGTGTTCTGCATATAAATGTCTATGAATGACTGAGAGTTGTAACTCACTGTCAGAACTGAACATTACTATACTGAAATTTAATACAGATTTACACACACACACACATAGAGGGAGGGAGAGAGGAGAGAGAGAGAGAGAAATATGTGTGTGAGGGAGAGAGAGAGACTTTTTCTGTGTAGAACTGAGTTATTTTGAATTTTGAATTCGTGGCTGATCCTGGAGAACTGTAGCTTTTGGCTAGATGTTGATAATATATGATAAAATGGTATATTCAATAATACTTATTACTAATAGTGTGTGTTGATTGGGTCGCATCCAATTAAATGATTTAATTTGGAATGTTTCAGTTGCTTCAATTGGCACTGAATCATTTACACCAAATGATGACTTTATTATTATTATTCAGTTCAAAGATTGTTGCAGTATAATGCACTGTTTGCGCTAATTTGATGATACAAACAGACAAACAGATAAACCCAATGAGAGTTTTAGTGGTACATAGATTAGATGCTTAAATTTAGCAATTGTTCTAAGATGTTTAAAAGGATTATTTCAATTATGCTAACGTGAGCCAGTTTGGAGATACACATTCACTAGATTTCCTCTCTCTGTTTCAGTTAATCATTCTTTTAATTCAGCCCTTTCTCTTGAAGTGGATTGTTCCTCATATTCTGTCCCTGCTGCTTTAGAGAATTATTTGCTTGTTGCATCCTCTGGAGTCTTTTGAGGCATACTGAGCCCTTGGGAAATCTGATACTCATGAAATCTGATGCTTTTGGACATGAGTCTTGGGAGAAGATGGGTCCTGAAAAAATAGTCTATCCCCCACCCAGTCTCTTGAGAGCCTCTGTTTCTCCCAAAGACCTGTCTCTATGTCTTTTTTGCACAGCCGCTTCTTCCTCAGCAGCAAACACTTGGGCATCAAGGGAATAGTGGAAAGAGGCAATCCCTTTGCTTAGCCTGCAGCTGCTTCAACTTCAAAAGTTGCGTCAGGCCTCCATCAATGATTGCTTTTCCAGCACCTATAGGACAGACTTTATAGGAGCATCACATCCATCATACTTAATGTTTTTATCTTAACGTTAACAGGCAGACATAAATCCAAAGCCCAAGTACTCACTTGCATATTCAACATCAAGGAACATTGTTGCTGTTTTACTGGCATCTGAAATTATTTAACCACAAACAATTGTTGGGAGAGATGCCCAGAAATCAAAGACTGCCATTTTTGATGCACAAGATTCATAGTTATCTAGTAAAGCAAGCAGCTCCCCCAGCCGTGTGTGTGTGTGTGTGTGTGTGTGTGCATACACGTTTAGGGCTTGCCAGATCTGAGAACGAGCTGAAACTGGCTACATACCTGAGGCAGCTGTTACACTAGTGGCGCCTGGATTCTTCTTTCTCAGACACAGGGCTGGCTCCCTTCATCTTTCTCCTCCCTCTCTCTACCCCACAAATCTTTCCCTTTGCCTTTTCATTGAGGTTTCATTCCAGGCTTCCCAGGATCCCAGCCTAGTCTTACAGTCTGGCATTCAAGGGCTGTCTACCTGGGTGAGGATCACATGGTCGCCCTGCCTGAAGGCTTTAGAAAAACCAAGCTTCATCACTCTTATCTTTTCTTTCTTTCTCTCTCCCTCCCTCTTTTTGATTTCTGATTGAGATTAGGCATTGTCATGGCAACTAGAGAAAGTGACAGGGGTGCTCCAAGCATGCCTCTTTCTTTCCTTTTCTCTTCTCTCTGGTGCCTAAGGCTTGATCTTTTACTTCTGGCTCCATCAACAGACAATTGTCAACTTGACCTGCCAGGGCTCCATTAATAAAGACAAGGGCTCAATGCCTTTGTGACTCCATCTCTGATTCCTAGGAATGAAAAAGGTGGAAAAGGTAAATCAGCAGAGAAAAGAGTCCCCAACCCACAATCAAATTGTTTATTGAAATAAAGGATAATGAAAATATTTCTTAACTAAACAAGAAGAGGAAGTACAAACAATCTGAAGACCTACTAAAAAAGCTTTTTCAGCTTTTTTAGAAATCTGAGCTCCCCACCCCCTCACTTTTTTAATAATCTTCCATGGGGAACTGCAATGATTAATATTTAAAATTGAAAGGAAGGAAGGAAGGAAGGAAGAAAGAGAAAGAAAGAAAAAGAAAGAAAGAAAGAAAAAGAAAGAAAGAAAGAAAGAAAGAAAGAAAGAAAGAAAGAAAGAAAGAAAGAAAGAAAGAAAGAAAGAAAGAAAGAAAGAAAGAAAGAAAGAAAGAAAGAAAGAAAAAGAAAGAAAGAAAGAAAAAGAAAGAAAAAGAAAGAAAGACACGCTTTTTAAAATAGCCAAAAGTAAGACTCTGGTTCATTTTCAGCTATATCTTTACTAGATTTTTCATGGATACCCTTCCAAATTATATATCTAAGATAAAATACTCATATATATTGATCTATTAAAGTGTTTAATATCTAAAATGATGGTGGGGTGTTTTTTTAAAAAACAAACAAAAAACTTTGTAGTTACTAAATCTACTAACCCAAACCATGGAGGGCTACTATTTTTTCATGGGCTCATTCTGACTTGTTTTATTAAATGTCCCATTATGCCCCTTGTATGGAGATGGAGGGAAAATGCTTTAACAGAGCTGAACAACTGTTACTGGTAGCAACTTCTAAAATACAGGCAAAAATTAAAGCCAATCACCAAGCATGAGAAATAGTTAAGAGCAAATCAATAGGTAGTTTATAGTTACAGCATATCAATTCTGATTTAAAGAATGGTTTAAAGGAACACTTTATTATCAATTATTTATTTTCCAGAGAAACCTACTTTCCTGCTTTTATATATTATTTAATTAGTTAGTCTTAACTTTTAACCTGTTTATTGATGGGAGGGAGGGATTATTTCATTTAAACATTTTTCAATTGGTTATTTATGAGTACTAGCAAACTAACTACAGATAGTTAAGGAATAAGCTTTTAAAAAATAATAGAAAAAAAATACATGTGTACACGCACTCTCTCTCCTCTGCCACCATCCTGTAATGGTGCTGTATTGGTCCTTTCATTCAACCAAGTTATCTGTCAAGAAGAATTTAAGTTTCATATTTTTGTCTGTCAGTTGTCAAAAGGCCTGTCAGCTAAGAGCTTACACTATGCTTTGCCAAGAGGCCTATAGCTTAGAGTGACAATACAACCTTAGATTTGTGCTTCCAGGCCTCAGATAATCCTCTCACTTTCCTCCTCAGCAGCTCAGTTATGATCAGGCTTAAGTTGCATATTTCGGGAGGTTTTTATCCAGATTTTGCTGATAAATGCTATCAGCAAGAATGAAATGAAATACACCATATTTAGCTCTTGTTACCAGTCCAGACCTGGCTGGAGACATTTCTACATTCTATAGAGACATGATTCATATTAAACAGTTTAATGCTATATTCCCAGAAATGAAAACCAGGAATGCTAATACTGTTTTTTTAAATCTTCCTTGTCCTATTACCAAGTTGGAAATGAATATGGGCAACTGTGCAAATAAATAAGTTTATAAAAAAGAACTTTAATGTTCCTTTTGTTATATAAATGTAAGCTGTCTGACATATTGTTTTTCAAAATTATATTCATGCTTTGAAAAGCACATCTAGATAACAGGATTTAACACTTGTGTAGTGTTGCCATTAGGAAAAGGAAAGAGGTACAGTTTGGAGATACACTTAGTTTTAAGAGTCTACATTGCATTAGTTCAACCATTTTACATTTGTGCTTGGACAAAGCACAGAAAAGTAATTGCTAGCATACCTCATTTGTGTCAGTCTGACCCACTATTATCAACCATTGATGCAAATTAATTAGAAACATAGTTTTACATTTATCATACAAAACAGACTTGCTTCCTTCTCCTTAACTATTAGGTACATACTGTGTAGTTTTTGCAAGTAAAATTGTGTATGGGTTCTTCCCTTTTAAAAACTGTTGAAGGCAAATTTATTAATAGCAACTACCAAGAATAACTTGTTTTGCTGCAGAGGTTGCAGTGTACCACTTGGACATTATTATTGTTTGTGACCCATATTTTCACAATTGGTGGCCCTCTTGCAAAACCTATCACTATACAACACATTTTAGCACAATTTCTTGTCATTACTTTGTATACACAATTAAAAACATAACATTATACTTTAAAAAGAATATCTGTTTTTTGTTTTCATGTGAACTTGTTCATCTATTTTGGCAAACATCTCTCACTGGATGAGAGACTTTATGCATGTCTACCCCAAAGTGAGCTCCATTGTAAAAGCAGGAGTTAGCTGTCTTGGTTTCAAGAGGAGAGTATGAGCATCTAAAGTTAATAAACTAGTGAAAATGGGAGAACAAATTATTCTCATTCTGGGAATAATGAGATAACAGTGCTGCCTATCATTTTACTCATTTTATGGCAGTTTATTCATCTCTGTTCATCACATCTCAGATTCACCGATACTGAATTTCAAGAGTACTTTATTAAGCAAGTTGGTGGAAAAAGAAATTCCCTATTTTTGGAGTTGCTATGTTTATTCCAGTTTCCATGGGTTTTTTTTTTTTTTTTTTACAGTAATAGAGAGCTATCAAACATCTTGATTGGGTCTTATCAACCATAGAATAATGTTAGTGGCAATAAGGCAATGGTGGGATTCAGCCAGTTCGCACCACTTCGGCAGAACAGGTAGCTAATTTTTTGTTGCCCAGGCCCAGAATGGACTTCCAGAAGCGGCATCCACAAATATGTTCACATATTTGAATCCCACCACTGCAATAAGGGATATTCCAAAGTTTGCTAGGAAAAAGAAGCAAGCAAATGTTTATAAATTCTCCATTTTGAGAAATATAAATTCTAAATATTCAGGTTTAAAAACTCCATGCCATCAAGACATGCACAACCATTGGCTGGTGGAAAACAGAAGAAAAAATCAATTATTGTACATAGTTTACATTTGCATTCTACATTCCATTCTTGCTCTTTCATTTTTGTGCTTAGTGTGTACTTGACTCATGCAAACATGTGCATCCTTACAGAGTTAGAATTACTTTGTTATTGCCATCCCATTGCAATGTAAGAAAAAGCAGCAGCAGCAGCTCTACCTTTACGGTTATTCTCCTTCACTTGAAGGTTGCATATAGAGTAGAGAATATTTATTTATTTATGATGAAATTTATTTGTCACCCATCTCGAGATGGGGCTGTTCTGGGCAACTTAAACAATAGAACATGAAATTATAAAAAAATATAAATATAATAATAGTAAAACTATATCTTTCTAATGTATCCAATTTACTAGAAATTGATTATGAAATTATTTAAAAACTGCCTTTTTCATAATTTTAATTAGGTCTATAAATCAATTACTTATTCAATTTCTCCTAAATCTAGCATCATAGCTATTAAAAGAATCTTATTGATGGGTTTTAGTAAATAATATGGACAAAATAGTTTTCTTTTCCAACTAGCAGGTTACTCATTACTCAATGATTCTACCTTTGAGAATTATATCGATCTATCGTTTTTCATTATCACTTTATTTTGAATAACCAAATTAAACAAGAAGATAATTTAAATTAGTATAAAACACTGTAAAATGACAAAATCAATTCATCTAAGCACACAATTAAAAGGAGCGAGGAAAATACCTTGATCCAATCAAGAGACTGTGATTCATTTTTCATCACTTGTAGTGCAGGCTAATTCACAGAATTTGGCCATCACAGACAAGCAAATAATTCTTGGTAGCATTAGGACCACTATAAAATTTGGAACAAGGAAGTACCATATAGGTTTAAAAACAGTAACTGTGACAGGGACCTTGGAGTCCTAGTGGATGATCACTTGACTATGGGCCAGCAGTGTGCAGCAGCAGCCAAAAAAGCTAATACAATCCTGGGTTGTATAAACAGAGGCATAGAATCAAGATCACACTAAGTATTAGTACCGCTTTATAAAACCCTAGTAAGACTACACCTGGAATAGTGCAGCCAATTTTGGTCACCATATCACAAAAAAGATGTTGAGAGTTTGGAAAAAATTCAGAGAAGAGCAACTAAGATGATCAAAGGCCTGGAAACTAAAACATATGAAGAATGACTGCAGGACTTGGGTTTGGCTAGTCTAAAGAAAAGAAGAAATAGGGGAGACATGATAGCAGTATTCCAGTATTTGAGGGGCTGCCACAAAGAAGAGGGGGTCACGTTATTCACCAAAGCACCAGAGGGCAGGACAAGAAACAATGGTTGGAAACTGATCAAAGAGAGAAGCAACCTGGAATTAAGGAGAAACATCATGACAATGAGGACAATTAACCAGTGGAACAGCTTGCCTCCAGAAATCGTGGGCTCTCCATCACTGGAGATTTTTAAGAAAAGGTTAGACAGTCACTTGTCTGAGATGGTATAGGTTCTCCTGCTTGAGCAGGGGGCTGGACTAGAAGATCTCCAAGGTCCCTTCCAGCTTCTATTCTATTCTATTCTATTCTATTCTATTCTATTCTATTCTATTCTATTCTATTCTATTCTATTCTATTCTATTCTATTCTATTCTATTCTATTCTATTCTATTCTATCTTTATAGTGCTTAGGAGGTCATATTCTATTGATTCAACCTTCTAAGTTGCAAGAACAAACTTTTTTATAATATGGAATTTTCCAATAGTTCCCAAATAGAACTACTGCAGCTAACAGCAATTCTTGTCAGCATGAAGGCTTTTCTATATTTGGAAATTCTTATACCGAACAAATAATTTACTAGTTTATATAGAACTTGGTTCTATATAATTTGGTTCCACCCAAATTAAAGTAACCTGGTGATACACCCAATTATGGTCCATATCTGTTATCTTTAATATTGACTTTGGTGTACACCAACCTTAGTGCCAAGATGGACCCTGTAGAGAAGCCATACAACTGGAGCTTAGTTTCCAAAAGGTAACTGCAGGAAGATTGGCAGGAATATGTAAAATCAGCCAAACCTAAAAAAGTCAAGATCAGTTTTAACTAATATCTAAAGATTATATGACAAACCCTCACTTCTACCATTAAACACCTAATGTTTATTGTATAATAACATTTGGAAATAACAGCAATTTTGCAATAATGATTGTGTATTTTAATTGATTATTATCAATCCATGGTTCACACAAGGCATGACATAGGATTTGATATGTAAAGAGTGTAAAACCAGCCAACCTTGATGGCTTAAGTACATACAAATTAACTAGTGCAAGGATCTGGTGTTGTCACTTGAAGATAGCTTGTATTTCCAAAATTTCTTATAATATGGATTTTTTAAAAAAAACAATTAGAAATTATAGTGACTGGTCATATAAACAAATTTCAAAAAGATAACTATGTTTAGCAGAAACTGAACCAAAAATGTACTTGTTGGAAAATATTACAATGAAGTAGAAATCACTTCTACTAGCTAATTTTCTACTGGATAACAAAACAGAAAGATATGTTCATGGAAGAATAAAAAAAAAGGACAAACAGGACTGGAGCAAAGGAACATTAAATGAAATCTCTATTACCTAGTCAGGAAATGCTCACAAAGCCACCATCCCTAGTCAGAGCTGAAGAAGCTTCTTGGATGAGAAGCGAAATGTCTTTAAAGAAAAAACAAGAAAGTCCATTTGCTGTGTGAAAATGCACCTTTGGGATAATTATGACCTTGATGACTGAGAATCTCCACAGACAAGCCAGCATAAAGTTAAGTTTATTCTCCATATGGATTCTTGGTCATCAAAACAGAATTAGCATTGCTCAGAAAGAAATCTTGCATATGTTTAAAAAAAGTATAAACTCTGATCAAGCATGTTTTATAAGCAATACGTAGAACTGGAAGATGAGAGAGAGGAAATTCCTGGAAGAAGAAAGATTTATTGGTTTATTTTAATATATTTTAATATATTTTTCTTAATTAATAATTAATTAATTAAATTTATTGGCTGCCCATCTTACCACAATGTAATTCTGGATGGCTTAAAATCATAAAAGATAAAATAATAATAATAATAATAATAATAATAATAATAATAATAATAATAATAATAATAATAATAATAATAATAATAATAATAATAATAATAATAATAATAATAAAAAGTTGGAAGGGACCTTGGAGGTCATCTAGTCCAACCCCCTGCTCAGGCAGGAAACCCTAACCATTTCAGACAAATGGCTGTCCAGTTCTTCTTAAAAACTTCCAGTGTTGGAGCATTCACTGCTTCTGGAGGCAGGTTGTTCCACTGGTTAATTGTTCTAACTGTCAGGAAGTTTCTCCTTAGTTCTAGGTTGCTTCTCTCCTTGATTAGTTTCCATCCGTTGCTTCTTGTCCTGCCTTCAGGCGCCTTGGAAAATAGCTTCACTCCTCTTCTTTGTGGCAGCCCCTGAGATATTGGAACACTTCTATCATGTCCCCCCTCCTCCTCTCTTCATTAAACTAGACATACCCAATTCCAGCAACCGTTGCTTATATGCTTTAGCCTCCAGTCCCCTAATCATCTTTGTTGCTCTTCTCTGTACTCTTTCTAGAGTCTCAATGTCTTTTTTACATCATGGTGATCAAAACTGAATGTAGTATTCCAAGTGTGGCCTTACCAAGGTATTAATACTTCAAGTGATCTTGATTCTATCCCTCTGTTAATGCAGCCTAGCACTGTGTTGGCCTTTTTGGCAGCTGCAGCACACTGCTGGCTCATATTTAAGTGATTGTCCACTACGACTCCGAGGTCCCTCTCACAGTTACTGCTATTGAGCAAGGTACCCCCTATACTATACCTGTACATTTGGTTTTTCTTGCCTAAATGTAGAACCTTACTTTTTTCACCATTGAATTTCATTTTGTTAGATAGTGCCCAGTGTTCAAGTCTGTCCAGATCCTCCTGTATCTTAAGCCTGTCTTCTGGAGTGTTGGCTATTCCTGCCAGCTTGGTGTCGTCTGCAAATTTGATGATTTCCCCATCTATCCCCTCGTCCAAATCATTGATGAAGATGTTGAAGAGCACTGGGCCCAGAACAGAGCCCTGGGGCACCCCACTACACACTTCCCTCCATGTAGATGCGGTTCCATTGAGGACCACACGCTGAGTATATAGTAAAAAAAATAAATTAATACATCATGCATCCCGATCTGAGGTTGGTCCCAATCATCCTAACCTTTTATAACCCGAAGTTGTGCAACATCTTTTCTAGCTGCAATTGCCATCTGCTCTTTGTATGCTTTTGTGGTTAAAACCTGGTACCCTGAATTAAAAACTAATGTGGCAAAGTATTCCATTTTTCTGTCCTGATTATTATGAGCAAAAATATTACGAGATCATCTAATGTGAAATAAATAAATAAAAACTTGAATGATCCTTGTTCTAGAGCTACATGCAAGGGAGAAACGGCATACTTGTTCTTGGTTGCAAAACACATTATGGTAAACATGCTTTATATCATTACAGCAATAATTCAACATATTTTTATGAATGCCCAAGAATTCTCAGCAATTTCAACTAGCACTTTATTTATTTCTGTATTCTGGCCCACATTATGTTTGTTTGGTATGGCAGTTATTGTATATTTGAATTCTTAAAATACATATTCAGTAGAAAATTAAAAATCTTCTTCCTTCAGTTCTCTATCAGCCAACTCTTCTGTCAAGATATAAGCAAGAAATATGTGAGTCAATTTATTACTGTTTTTTCTATAATTGGATTTTCATTTCTGAAATTCAATAAATACATCTTCAGACTTCTTTCCAGTGTAAATTAGTGTTTATTTACACTATTTCAACTATCGACCTCTGCAAAAGCTACAAGTTCATTTAATTCAGAAAGAATTTATTTATAAACTGCAAGCATTCAATTAAATACAGAGTGGGGAACTGTTAAATTATAGCAATGAATAGAATTTAAAGCTGCATGTTTTTAATTGTTAAATATTTCTCATATTCTTTAAATTGTGGATAATTTTTAAAAAGAAAAATTGGCATAATGGCATGGTGAATTTTAATTATGTAATCTTCACAACTATCACATAGAGGTTGCCCAAATCCATAGAATATTGTAACAGCTTTTCAGAAATGTGAAATAGCAAAAAACTAATATGGATTTGGATGCTTGCAAGGATATGGGTTTCAAATTTCTGTCTCTTTCATTAGTGCTTATTTCATCTTCAGTTTTGCAGCCTCTACATCTCATTCTATTTATACATTTTGTTTAAAGTATCGGTACAGTGGTATGTTATTATTACTAATAAAGTAAAGCCACCATTCACTTTTTGAAAATCTGAATAAAACCTTTTGGTTAAAGTGAGAAATATGTTTAATGTTGCCATTAATGCTCATCCCACAAGTACTTTACTTCAGACTAGCAGAATATATTCCCTATGAATGCAAACCTCAAGAGACATTGGTAAGGTTAATGATAATAGTATGAAAACACTTTAAATAAAAAAAAAAATGATTGCCCCATCTCTTTTTTAAAAAAAATATTGCTCCAAGATGTCTTTCTTTCTTCACAAAACTTATATTGTATATACAGATTGAAAATAGCAACAGTTATAATCTGTACACATTTCATTCACACATAATATTTAAAAAAATACTCTATACACATTGCAATAAAGAACATTGGACAATATTCTGGAGAATACTACTACCACAGGGACCACACACAAAAGCAACTCCAGTGAGTGAAAGCATCTTAGTAATAGATGTGGACATTTGATGCAATAGATGTGGACATTTGCTCATGACTTTGTTATTTCTTAGGGGGGGAAATCATTTCATCCATCTTAGGTTTATTTGCATATTTTATTCAGATATAAATATTAAGTCATATTCTGATACTAAATGGTTAAAATGTAATTTCCGGGTATGATTTTCTGGATATGAATTTCTGACCAAATTCATTTAACATGTATTGACTCTGCTTATTTCTATGAGAGTTCTGAATAAGAGTTGTGAATAAGAAAAAAAGGCTTGCATGAAGTTAATTTTAATATGTTTAATATATTTTTCCTCTAGAATCAATAAACAGTGTATTATTCTAGAAGAAAAAGCAAAATAATGTTCGATATGATTAGCTCTTCCCATGTTCATAATGGCCTATTCTGTGTATAATAATTACCTTTCTTGACAATTCTTCATATTACTTAACACCTCAACTGCTCTGGAAAGATCCAGATTTAATATTATTTTTAGACTTTTTAAGATTACTGGTTGGTTTTTCTTTTCTCTCCCTAAGCCATTTCCATAAAAGAAAAAAGGATTTCCCTTTATACCAATTAAAGATCAGTTCTTACCTCTTCTTTGTTCCCCCTTAAGAAGTTAACCCCTGCTGAGATTTTCCCCTAGGCAGCTGTAAAGCCACACAGGTGAGCCTGCAGCTGCTTTAATGAGAATAAGGCAGCCCTGATTTTCCAAGAGATAAACACAAATCTTTTATTCCCTTCAACCAAGAAGGAAAACACAGCTGACCAGGACTGTCTGAAGAAAAGTTTGGTTAATTACTCTTGAAGAGCACACATGTATGCACTTTAGATAGGCACAAGTACACACACTCTTCAAAACAAACACAATATTGAAAACATGCTTTGCACTTTTCTTTCTTTTTTTGACAATATCTATCATAATGCAAGCATTGGGAGTTTGAATAAAGCTATATGTCATCAGAACAATCTTTTGAGGATTCCCCTTCCCTTATCTCTGGAAACCTCCAGATTCTAATGCCTAGTTGGCTTTTTGACTTCCACAGTTGACTGTAGATAGTAAAGAGGCCATCAATACACCAATATGTTATTATTGCTTGTTACTTATCACGATTTTTTAAAAAGACAAGTAGAGGGAGAAGAAAAAAGACAACCTGTGAAGTTGCAGGAAATAAAAAATAAGATCCAACAATAATGGTTGATTTTGCTTCCAAGTATTTTCCTTGCTATTAGACATGCTTACTACAAACCATTTGATGGTCTGACCTGACATAAATCCAAACAAGATTCAAGTAACCATGCAAGAGACCTATATATGCAACAAAAACTCTGGCTGTTCTTTTGTTAGAATAGTGCCTACTTTTGTTGAAAAAGAGAAATTTTAAAACAAAATGAGACAAAACAAAAAAGCTTGCCTCTTTAACAGTAGAACACTTATGAAAGTGAAAAAAGCTGCATTTGATTGGGGGAGCAATGGGAAAATGAAGTGGTATCATTTTCTTTCTGTTTTGAGTTGATAGGTGATATATCCCCATCTACATCAGTGTTTTTCATCGGATTGGGCAATTCTGGGAATTGAAGTCCATAAAGTTTCCATGTTTGAAAAGCACTAGTCTACCCAAATCCAAGACCCACCTTTAGTTTAAACACACATGATGATGATCAGCAGGGACATGAGTCATATAGCAGAATTCAACTGGAACAACTTATCCAGATTTATCCTTTTAGATGTTTAGCTCTCTTGCTTCTAGTATTCCTGGTTGTTCATGTGTTGGATGATATATTGTAGGCAAAACCTTATGCCCACCTTTTCTTCTTTTTTAACTTTGCCTTTGTGTTTTTAAATGTTTTATATAATAAATTAATAGTAAATCAGTAATCATTAACTGTTTTTTAGCTTTGCACATCACCCAAAATCACTTATTTGAGATGTATGGCTGTATAAATTTGACAATAAAATAAAATAAAATACCTAAGGTAGAATGGGTAGGAGTTGAGGACACCACATGATTATTTTGGAAATCGCCTGTACTTGAATTAGAAAACATAAGCCATTTGGTATCAGGAGATGCAAATAATATTCAAAATATTAATATATAGCTTTTCTCAATTATTGCAGCATATTTTATTTCATGTAATATTTTCCCTAATTTATGTTTAGTTCATAAACCTGTCTGTTTTTTCCCCCAATGAAAACATCTTCTAAAGAAAAAGTATGCCAGTGTCTATATATGTCTGTCTATGTCTGTGCTTGTGTATTTTGATCTGCCTTTTTTTCTTCTTATGAATGAGTCTTATGGACCATATCTTACAGATAAATACTGGCTACTTTGAGAAGAATAGTATAAAGCAATTGAATGCTAGGGTTTTCATTGCTCTTACAAAAATAGTATGCTTGACTGCCACTTATAATTAGGTTAGTTTTTAGCATATTATTTTTGCCAGGGTTTTAGATATTTTCCTTGCTTTGAACTTACTCACATTCAAACAAACTCCACCCCAAATACTTTCTATGTTAGTTTTATAATTGAAAATGAAAATATAGATATTATATATATATTATAATATGTTCAATGTGTATAATCCATATCTATTAAAATCAACTAATGCCTTCATGTTAAAAATGGATAATCCCTGACAACTTTTATTGGATCAGTTCCAATTGTTTATTTTCACAAGCTTTTGAGTCACTCAAAGATCTACTTTAGGCAAAAAGATTTAAGGGATGAAAGCGGATTGACAGCCAAAGCCTAACCTAATTTACTTAGCTATCCTGATATGAATGAGTATAAAAACCAAGCAAGTTGCATGAACTTAAATTTTCTCTTCAATTTAATATTTTATTAATTTTATTGTCCTCCTTACATCTGACCAGGTCACACAAGATCTAGAAATATACCCATGATAAAATTCTGTGCAAAACTAAACCCTTTGTGATCTTACTTTTAGATAAGTGGGGATAGGATTGTCAAGCTAGAATGAAAATGCCTATTTGAAAACAAAAAAGAAAAAAATAATTTAAAAACAAACATTCTTTATCAATGTTCATGGAAAATTCTTTTCCTCTCCAGCATTTAGGCAAAATTATTAAGAATTATGCCACATATTACAGAGTTAGATGTCTTAAATGTTGAGTCAAGGTTGTTGCTATTTTTTAAAATTTTAAATCACATTCCTTTTAGAACATCATTTTGCCTACTAGAGTCAGGAAAGAATGTAACTGAGATAATCTGTATCTTTTTCTATCATCATCCTTTCATCCTTCTTTCCCTTCTAAGACACAAGGTGAAATATCCAAGTGCTTGTCCTTCATCAATTCTTCAGTGAGCAACAGAGCAGAAAGCCCTAATATCTATTCATTTGTAATCTGTCATTCTTAAAGTATTAAGGACAATTGACTTCACATGTCTTAGATAATTAGAATAGTCTTTCTTTGCTCTTGATTTTAAAGCAAGTGTCTCCCTATTTTAATCAGTACATCTATTGATGTCTTTCAATGTATCTTGTCAGCTGTATACTAAATTTAAAGAGAAGAACATTGGATAAAATTCTATCTAAAAGTATGAAAACATACTTTCTCTCTAATTTTGCTCTTCCAAAGAACATATTAACCACAGTAAAAACAGTTTTATCTTTTTAGAAAAAGATATGAAAATGTTATCTGAAGTCTGTGTGTATGTCTGTGTCTTTATAATATTGTATATATACAGTATATTGTATATAGTAGCAAATATGGTGTGAATTTGTTTGGAAGACTACTTGGAAATCCTAGCATTATAGGATAGATTGGAAAGTTGAAAAAAAATCCAGAAGATTTTTTATTTTATTTTTGGTTTTCTGGTCTTCATCAAAGAAAACTACATGGTCATATTAAAATATTCCAAGAAATCAAATCTTCATCTTAAATCTATATTTGCAAATCCAGCAAAACAATGTTTGCAAAACTTCTAATGCATTTACAAAAACTACACATACAAATTAAACTTAAATATATTCTGCAATTCAATATAGCTTACCACAACTCTGTTCTGGTCTGTGAGGCTCCATACTATAATTTCAAGAATACCTTCAAAATCTCCCTCTAAAATGTACTTTTGAAAATGAAAAATTATTAAATACACAAGAGATAATAATGTTAACTCTAATCAATCTCAAGTGATTTAAATAATACTTTTGACTTGGCCTTACATCTTTCAAATTATATTCTGCAGTTTTGTACTTTATATTACACCACAAGATGGGCAATATGTAAGTTCCAGTTGTTGAATTCTAACTTCATCATTGTCCTTGCTAGCTGAAACTGATGGGAGTTGTAATTTACCAATATCTGAAGTGTCAAAGTTTGTCTGTCCTTCCCTTATGGATATAAAACTTGTAGGGAAAAATGACTTTATGCTAGTGAATACAATTGCAATTTTCCACAGGCCAGAGCCCAGATGGCACAGAGTCTGTAATTCCCTGGATAAATAAAACCAATTATATCTTCCCTAAAGACTTTGTAGGAGTGGGCAAACTGCAATAACAATTTTGTATTGTGTTCTTTCTCAAAAAGCAGCAGATGCACATTGCTGGTTTTCTCAAAGCTAATTACATGGAAGTGAATTCTATTGTTGTACAGTAGCTTTCACCAACTTAGTTCTGCCCAGATGTGTTGGACTACAATCCCCATCCATTTGCCAGCAGGTGCAATCCAATACATCTGGAGGGAATCATATTAGGAGATACAAATTTGGAGCTTTATCCATGGCAATACTTAAGGGAATCCAATTTTGGCTGTGGTGTTACTATTGAAAGAGCTTCCAGTCAGATGTTGTAATTATCAGATTCTCTTCTGTGTTTTGCTACTGGCAGGACACAAAAGAACAAGATCAAACTGCCTGGGGATGAGACAAGGCTACTCTCATGGACACCAGAGGATAAACTGAGATTGCTAAACTGTTTCAGATAAGCTCTCATTAACTAAATGAAGACAGGCACCAAATCTATTTCCAGTGTTGTAAAAATCAAATTTAAGACTACTCTAAATTGGATGGGAGATATATTTTTAAAGATTCCCTCATATTGTAGGGAGTTCTGCCTGATTGTCTACCATGTCTTCAACAATACATTTAACACAATCCTTTATATCACATGGATTGTAGAGAAATGCAGGTTGCCCACCACTGCCCTGGCTCTTGTGGAGATGTGATTATTGTAAAGTAATTTTTCTAAATCCAGGGCAAAGTCTACATACCTCTAATGGGATGATTTGCAAACATCATACTTTGCTTTTTTGTATGTGAATGCAAAATGTCTAAATGGTGACTGATACGATGTGTTGTGAATGATTTAGGGTATCATTTCCCCTTATGGATTTTTTCTGAAAAAAAGAGAAGAAAATGAACTTGTGATTTATGGATTCAATGATTAGAAAGGGTAGACTATGGAAAAAAGAAAATTATATTGCAATCTAATAGAGAGAGGACAAAATATAAATGTACTTATAACTGATATTAGGTAGACAGTAACTGTTCTGCTCAACTTCATTTTATGCTTCAGTTACAGCCATTCCTGGATAGGAGGGCTCTCTGCTTTGTCACTCCTAGCTGATCATCTATCGTTCACACTATTGCAGTGTGCTCTACATGGAGCTACCCTTGTAGAGTAGCCAGTAGCTTCGGCTGATACAGAATGCCACACAAGCCACATAAGCAATCTTGAGTGCCCCACAAGGATGGCATATATAATATCTTTGCTGTACAAAACACATTGGGTTCCAGGTCCAATTCAAGGTGCTGGTTATGACCTTTAAAGCCCTACATGGAGCCAGGTTAGCTGTAGAACCATCTTTGCTACATTACATAAGCCCATCTAGTTACACACGGAGGGTATGTTGTAAATCCTGTCAGTTAAAGAATTTCGACTGGCAAGTCCAGGAAGAGAGCCTCTTTGCCATCGCCCCTGCCCTTTGGGACATTCTCCTCACAGATGCAAGGCAATCCCCACTCTCATGGCCTTTTAGAAATATCTAAAAATCTGGCTTCTGTCATCTTGCTTGGAGCTCACAGAGAAGGGGTTCCTTTAAACTCTCAGGGCCCTCCCTTTGCTTTTAATTCTGAATTTTATAGACGGGGGGGGTGGGGTAGATAGCATCTTAATATAACAGTTTTTATATTTTACTTGCATGCCACCCAAAGTCTCTCTGTGAGGGACATGTGCAATTTCTCAGTCAAATAGAGAAAATAAAATTAAAATAAAGAAAATGGCCTTTTTAAATGTAGAATACATAAATAGGTCATTATGGATTTTCTTCTGCTTATCCCCTTCTGATATGCAAGGATCATAATGTACAGCTTTGATGTTTGGCAAATTATTTAATGGTCTCTGAATTTAGATCAGAAAAATAAAACTGGGACATAACTGGCAATTACAGTTTCATTATTCCTGCCACCCCAAAATAATCTTACAGTAAAAGTTTTTACAAGTATTCCATTTCTCTCCATTTTGTATCATGCTCCCTTTTTGCCTTAAGGTACAAATTGATATTACACATATTACATCTTTCTATTTTTAGTTTTGAAAATTAAAATTATATAAGATTGAAACAATTAGAAATGAATTTCAAGTGAAAAAGACAGTAGATGTATACTTGCCTCCCACGGAATAATTTCTGCCATTTTTTAAAAGATTCTGATATTACATACCATAACTATCTGAACCCTTTATGCTCGCTTGTTCACTCTCCCTTTTGATTTTACACTAAAATACAGTATGAAGAATAAAATAGTGCATTTAGGCAGACTTCAAGATCTCGTTTCCATACAACCTACGGCAGGAATTAAATATATGGTGCTGTGACTTTAACATTCATTACATCTGAAAGGAATGTGTAATAACTGGTCTCATCCAAGGTTATCTATCTTATGGACCTGGCTCTGTAGACTATCATTTGTGGAAGAAGCCTCTTTGAGAAAAATGGTTCCAAGACAGTTTACCAGATATGTAGCCTTGAGGACTGCCAGTACCCAGATATCTTAATAGACTGCTATATGGCATTCAAAAGCTGCAATGATAATGGACGCACAAAATATTTTCAATAGGACATTTAAATTGATTAAATATATAAATTTGCAAAATTGCTATCATGATGGGTTTTGCTAGTTATAAAACATCCCTTTACTGGGAAGTGATTGAATGATGTTCCTCCATCATCATTTTCTGGATAAGATTGTAGACTTCTAAACAAAGAACTGAGCAACAGCCATTTAAATTTTAACTATTATGAATACTAATAGGGCTGTACAAAATCCAAATGAAAATAAAGATAAAAATATTGGAGATACAACCAACCTTTAGCATGCCAGAAAGGTTTTGTTAAAATATTATTTTAAAGTAAAAGAAAACATTGAACAATTAAAAGTCAAGTGCTAAAATATTATTAAATGTTTTCTCACCAACCAATATACAAAGATAATAAAAATAGGAACAATAAAAGCAGTTTTGACTAACTGCAAGCTGTTATTGAAGAAACAGAGTTGAGAAATCACTAATTTTCCATTCTGGACTACAGATTTTTAAAAGCATATGCCAATTCATACCATCATGTGGATTAGATTACAGAAAGATGGTCAATTTATTCATGAAATTCAAACATGCCCCTGGAAACAAAAAGAAATTATGAACAGAATGTATGTGCAGGGCTTCAAAGGAAATATCTCTCTCTCTCTCTCTCTCTCTCTCTCTCTCTCTCTGTGTATGTCACGTGTGTCACTTCAATTACTGACATAAAGTGATTTCCCATGAACAATTAGCATGAATCATATAATCAGCTGCAAAGGTATGAAATGGAAGAGACCTATTAGATAATTAATTTGTCTTACTGCAGAGTAGAAATGTTTCTGTCTGTACATGGTAATGAAGGCAAATGCTCAAGAAAACTAACTGATTGGGATAAAATGAGAGTTTGTTGATTTCTTCGTACTATATTTAACCTAGTGCTAGAAATATACAGACTGGTTGTTTACTCTTAGTTTTGCATTAGTAATCCAGAATGAATGCTAGTGATATACAGGAGCTTTTTACAGTACAGTATCATACAAATGTGTTAGATTACAGCAATAATAATTAATGGCTATGATTACTTAGAATTATAGTTCAACATATCTGGAGGGCATGATAGTGGAGAGTTTTAAATTAAAGCAACTTGAATTTATCAATATGTTGGGGGGAAAAGAAATTACAGCATCATTATGCAATGCAGCATTTACAGTATGTCATCAGAAATAAGTGAATTTCCCATTGACTGAAGTTATTTTTAATTTACTGTACATCTGGACAAACTCCAAAAAAATCAGTAATATTCACTAATTGTATTTTTGTAAAGCAAGGAAAAGAATGCATTTCCTTGAATTTTTTCTTTTACTTTTCACAGTTCATTTCACTGCTTCTTTGTGTGATTAAATGAAGTCAAACACAGAGGCATGAATTAATCAGTTAAGCAGGCCTTGGGGACAAGGTAACTGTAGAGACCATTTTTTCCCTTTTCTTTCTTTTACTTTCTTTTAACTTTAACTTTGGGTTTTGTACTTCGCTTTTCTGTTGTTGTATTTTCTTTTAATAACTTATCTTTTTAATTGTAAGCCACCTAGAGTCCTTTGGAAGATGGGCAGCCTATAAAATCAATAAATGACTTGCTAGAAGCCCCTAAATTAATTTAATTCAATATTTTTGATGTGTTAAGAGATGTATTATCTATATTCATATGTCTCATAAATGTGAGCAAAAAGACGCAGTAAGGGACTGAAAGAATTCAATTCATTTATATTTAACTTTTTATATTCTGCAATTTTGAATTTCACCTACGTGGAAATTAACAACAACAACAACAACAACAACAACAATAATAATAGTAATAAATGAAAAAGTTAAATTGCTCTGGGACTTTAGAATTCAAACAGACAGACATTTGTCACATAATACTCCAGACTTAACAACTGTCTATAAGAAGGATGAAAAAAGTCTGGATAGTGAATGTAGCAGTATATGGAGACAGTATACGGAGACAGCAGTATAGAAGAGAAAGAACTGGAGAAGATAAGAAAATACAAAGACCTACAAATAGAAATAGAATGACTGTGGCAAAGGTAAGCAAGGGTAGTACCAATAGTAATAGGTGCATTGGATGCAATCCCAAAACAACTGGACCCTCTTGAACACCATTGGCACTGACAAATTTGCCATCTGTCAATTGCAAAAGGCAACCTTACTGGGAACAGCTTCTATCCTGCAACTATATCTGTAACACCATCAAACATCTAGATCTGCCTACCCCATGTCCTTGGTAAGGACTCGATAGATAGACAAAAATGCTAAACCCAGTCTGAACATCTGGCTGACTGTGCGATGATCAATCATCATCATCATCATCATCATCGTCATCATCATCATATCCATGTAGTATCAACTAATTAATTTAGATGACTGTTAGAATAGAACAAAATTAATCAAACTAATTATTTGAAAAGCATTGCAGTTTTATTAAATTGTCTATATTAATGATAAAAAAAGCATTATTAATAAGGGTATGATGAGCAGCATCCCATTTTTGTGCCCTGCGGTGCGGCAGTGTTCTGTTTTTGCACTGCGCAACACGGTGTCCTGTTTTCGCACCCCACGGCCGCAGCGCTAGCTCGCACGGTCCAGCCTGTCCCATGGTCCAGTGGCCAGCAGCCCATGGCCCACTACTGGGCCGTGACCCACATGTTGGGGACCCCAACCTGGTTCTAAGGAACCAGAGGACACACATCATAGGCAATCTTGCATAATATGTTTAATAGATTGCATATCAGCACCACAACTGCAATAAGGGAAATCTTTCAATCTCCACTGATCCAGGGCAGAGGAACTTCTTCTAATTCTGTTCAATTTCACTAGGCAGAGTAAAAACAGGTGGTTTGGTAGAGAGATCACTAATGGTCAGACCGCAAGAAAGTAACTATTCCTTTCCCCAGACATTCTCAGGGTTAAACTGGATAGATGTTAAGTGAATAGCTGTTTTCCATGCTGGCCTACAGAATTTCAATCTTGTGATGGATTGTACATTATTCTGGTGAATAGGGAGGGCCTTGTTGTTCTACATCCTTGACCATAGCCAAGCGAGAGCTTGTGGGGCTGTATGGTATTACTGAGTACACTTTACCAGTGCACAGGAGTGAGATGCAATGTGCCAGAGATGATACGCATTGCTCGATGGAGTTAGACATCAACCATTTGGGTATGGATGTGTTAAACTACATGCTGGCACAATATTCAGCAGTGGAGTAAACCAAAGCCAAGTATTAGTATATAGAAATAATTCTGTGCCAATGAAGTAAGAACTTTTTTACAGGGAAAGGAAAACAAGACATATTATGCAAAGACTTAGTTCTCTGTAAGGGACTCTAGTGAAAGGTGGAAGGAAAGAGTAAAAGAGAATAACTAGCAAGGTGGATGGATTCCATTACAGTGATGAGCACACTACTGGAAGAACAGATTAGGGATAGATTGTCATGTAGAAAATGTATGTGTTTTCTAGGAGTCAAAAGTGACTTGATGGCATATAATCCATCAAAAGAAAGTTAATGGTTATCAGCCCCACTAGGTAGGTCAGACCAGGATATATCTACCTTTATGAGATTGGCCTAGGTAATAGTTATTGCATATTTCCATCAAGTCATCTTTCTTATTCTCTATGGTACTTGACCCAAGCACATCAAGACGAGTCCGTTACAAAAAGTTCACCTTTGAATGACCAATTTTTTGCTTTCTTCCTATGTTTTCAAAAAATAAAGGAAGGTCTGAAGGGGAAGTTATGAGGTCTGGGGGGGGGGGTATGTGCTCCACACTTTTTTCCATTACAAGCCCTATATCTCAAAATGTAATTATTTCACTATTGAATTTTGGCAATGAGAAATTGTGTTATTAGGGAAGGAATGGTATTAAACATTGAAGTTCAAAAGATAACCCTAATCCTTAAAAACCTTAAAAACTTTCCAGGAAGAATAAAAGTATTGGGGAAAATAATCCTGCTTCTGTTGTAGTGGGCATCCCGAAGGCGCCTGAAAAGTTGAGGTTTGAGTAGCAGCTTATAATGTATCAAAGATTTCTCATCCCTAGTTTATTGTTAAGCACTCTTGGTAAACCAGGAAATTGTGATTTACTAAATAAACCACCAAAAATCCCAGTAAAGAAGCCAAGGCTTACTACATTGTATGAAATAGATTATATGATCTGGAATAATTAGAGCATAAAAGAAAAATAAAAGAAGATGCAAGCAGAAATTGATGTGTAACATAGACAGTGGAGGTAGTGATTTTTGAAAAAAAAAAGTCCTTTAATTATGGGTATAACAGAGAGTCTTTTAATAGGACCATAGATCTACCACAGAGTCTTCTAATGTAGTGAAATCACTTTGTTGATGATAATACTATTTTTAACCTGAGCAGGCATGTGTTAACTATGTAGAGGAAGTGATGGGGTCAGAAGAAAGGTCAAGGTTGGGATGGTAGAAGCAAGCCTCTTGGGACATCCAATTTAGCAAGGATACATTTTACTTGGAAGCTAAAAGCAAAAGCCACTGCAATTATCTTGCTTTCAAAATCCACAGACAGGCTTCAAAGTTTATGATGCTTTTCAGAGCTACTGACATTCAAAGTTGAATTTTAAAAGTGAATCCCAAAGTAATGGAATAGAAAATGAGCTGTTTGTGCTGATATTCCTAGCATTTTCCCCCCAAATTTTATTTCAGTTTAAAAATTAAATTTAGTACTTGCACCTGTTTACCAATCACTACTTCATAAGTGATATATATCTTTATATATTTATATGTCTAGTATGCAAAATCAGTTTAGTATGGAATCATAAATGAATAAGTACAAATAAATAAAATTGAAATGTATCTCTCTAGAAAGAAACTGACAGCCCCGGTATTGGATGCAAATAGGTAAGTCATTCCATACATTTTGTCATTTGCCCTATGCCTATGGATATCTATGGAACTTTTGTGCCAAAAGAGGGACTGGCCCTGGGTCTTTCAGTTCTAGTCTAATATCTTAACTACAACAACTTAATTACAACTATAACAACTACAACAACAAATTCCGTTATAGTGGAATTTAAGGGAATGAGCAAATGTATGGTTAAAATGATTTGAATGTTGCCATGGAGAGCACTTGATTCAGAAATGTATACTCATACATAATTAGGTATAAGAACATTGTCACATTTTGTTATCTCCATCTGCTCAATACATATGCTCCATCTGCTCTGAATACAATACATATTAAATATTTCCTAATCCTAAACTTAAATCAAAATTATTGTATTTTATTTAATTAATATATCTTTCAAGTGTTATAAGAGTTTCCCTTGGCATCACATCTGGTTACATTAGTGCTAAATTTCATGCTATAGCAAAAGCCAACATCTAGAAGTAATTTATTGAATTTGAAATTTGGTGGCAATATATTTCACTCATCTATAACATGTTGCTTGTTTCGGGGTCCTAGACATATACCTTGGCTTTCTAGTATCAAATAGTTTAAATCATATAAAATAGAATAGACCCATGCTACAATCTGAACTTAAACAGTTCTAAGCATTCTGCTAGAATAACATTTACTAAAAGAAAGAAAGACAAACCCACACATTTTGTTTCTGAGCCAATTTAAACAATCAATAGCAAAATGCTCTTCTCATGTCTAACTTCATAAGTCAGATCTGGGAAACATGCAGTGAGAGAGAGGACCTGGTCATGAATAAATAACACTTTGATTCCTCCTGGAAAATAAGAATGATAGGCCTAGCTAGCACAACATGGGGATATTCTTCTCTACTGAAGTTACACAGTAAAGTAAATGGAAAGAGTCACTAAAATGAACAAATGAATCTGGTTTGTTTAAATTGGGGCTAGCATATTAGTGATTACAAATAAATCATTGCTTAATGCCATAAGCAAACCCAATCGCAAACTCCACCTGAAAATATTTAACAAAATCATCTTACTTGCATACCTCTTTTTGTGGTTCACACAAACTTTCTAGCTCACTACCATCATTCACATATACAGTCAGAGTTGTGTATTTAAAGAGGCTGTAATCTCATCCCTTCTAATGATCTTGAACACAGTCCTGATCAGATTACATTTGTGCCTCACTCACCTAACAAAACAACCATTTTTTTAGCTGTGAGGAAAGGGTAAATAATCCCGAATTGTTGGGACTCCTTGCCACCACTCATTTGATCAGCTGGGTGACTGGGAAAAGTGAAAGTACCTCTCTATGCAATTCATGGGCCATAGTGTACTTACACATGATATAAATTAAGAAAAGTGATTTGCCACAGAGTAGCTTATCTATTCCACGTTGCAGTTAATGCTTAAAGGACCAGTTATTATTTGAACAAGATGGTAAATAATTTGTTCTTATTTTTTCCAAGAAGCACCATAAGAGGTGGATTGATTGATTCATTTCTCCATTCTTCTGGCCATAGAACAAAAAGGCAATTCAGGAAAATGAGGAGCTGTTGTATCAGGCGTACTGGAAATTCCAGGTAAAAGCCTTGATCCCAATACTATGGACAGACTTGCTCACCAAACATCTTTGCTTTTGACATGTATATAGCACAGGTGCAGACATAGGGCTAACATACGGGAGCAATTTTCTGATTCATTATTCGAAGCCCTGAAGGAGAGTTGGAAAAAATGTCCACAGTAATGTGACATTGGTAAGAATTAACATTTTTTCTTAAACAAATATCACTCAATTGTTTTTTCATAAAATTCAATGATTAAGCTTGGACAGTGAGGAAATATAACTTTTATATATAATTTTTCTGTTCTTCTATTAGGTTTCACAGAATTTTAATTTTTATATCTCTAATGAAATCCCTAGGAATGCATTGGATTATTCTTATATTTAAGCCTGGCTCCTTAAAATGGGAAGCTACCTTCATGAAACAAATATTTTGCAAAAGAAGCTAATTCTGACCAAGTTTAATTAAAGTTCCCAGCTATAAAGCTAGTGGGGGAGGGAAACTCCTCTTGCTTAAAAATGTAGAGAATTGCAGTTAATGGACAATGGGGTTAGCAGATATGTTAGTGGGCAAAATTTCTATCTCAGTGTTTGGCCTTGCACATCATATTAAACCAGTGGTGGCGAACCTATGGCACGCGTGCCAGAGGCGGCACTCGGAGCCCTCTCTGTGGGCACACGCACCATCGGCCCAGCCCTGCCTCCTCCCATGGCCCCCTCCTCACCAGCAGCCCTCCGGAGGAGAGTCGCTCCCAGGCACGGCCCACACAATGCTGCGCAGCCAAGGACATGGTAGCCGGGCAGCGGGGACAAGACTCCGCCCTTGCACCCCATCGCCCGCAGATGATCGCCCGCAGATGCAGGGCACGGGCAGAGGGCGTGGCCACCATGGCACTGCTGGGCTGCCTGGGTTATCTGTGGTGGGCCGTGGAGGTGGTGGGTAGTCCAGCAGGCATGGCGGAGCGGGGACGGGTGGGGGGTGGTTTTGGGGCACTCGGTCACTAAAAGGTTCGCCATCACTGTATTAAACCATTCTTGATCTGAGTTTGGGTTTAGTGCAAATGTAAATCCTGTTGTTGTGGTTTACACACATGCTTTATAAATTAAACGATATATAATTAAGCTTACAGAGGCTTTATTTGATATGGACTCAATCCATGTAAGGCAGCTTTATACATATTGACAAAGTATTAATATCCATATGCCTGTGCTTTTAGGTAGTGTTTAAGAATGTCTGAAGTAACAATGGTGATGGAAGTAATTCAGCTATTCAGCTTTAAAAAAATATAAAATGCGGGGTGGCAGCTCTCCCTTATCCTTCTTCTTCAACTCATGTAATTCCAATGATGATGGCAAATAATGATACTGAGTGGGGGCTGTGAAAGTACAACATACAGAAAGTACCAGGTTGAGGAAGACTGTGCGTAAAGTGCCCTCTAACTCCTACCAAGAAGGTTTATTCAAAAAAGTATCAGGAGGTTCATTATTTTCTGTATGTTTATGCAAGATGATGTCATGAGTTCAGGAAACTGACATACATAGAGAAGATATATATTCTCTTCAGGCATAGAGGGAGGTTGTTCTTGAAAATTATGCTTAGCTTGCCAAATGCCTGCCAACCAAATTTAACACGCCATTCAATTTCCTTTATTGTATCATGTTCCATTGAGATCTGTTGGCCAAGGTATATGTACTGTATATGTCTACTTCTTCTCCAGATATAATTTTTTTTATTTCTTTGGTGAATTTATTAAACATAACCTGAATTTTCAATCAGTGTGTGTTATCTGCTCTAACATATGCCAGTGAAACATAGACGCTAACCTCACAATCGAAGCCATGGAAAGATACATGCTCGACATCACTAGACAAGATAGCAAGACCTGCACATGGATTAGAGAACAAACCAAAGTATGTGATATCATCAAGAGAGTAAAAGAATTGAAATGGAAATGGGCTGGTCACATAGCAAGAAGAACTGATGGAAGGGGGACCAAGGCCATCATAGAATGGATCCCCCTTGATAAAAAGCGTCCACGAAAGAGACCTAAAACAAGATGGATCAATGACATCAGCAAGTAATGTGGGCCCAATTGGCAAAAGAAAGCTCAGGACTGTATTGGTTGGAAACATGTGAAAGAAGCCTTCATCCTGAGCATGATTTATAGCTTTATAGTCACTGCAAAATGAAATGTGAATAGATAGTTATGGATCAATAAATTATTCTTTAAAAAAAAGATATAAAAGCAACAGACATCCAGTACTGAATTACTTACCAATAAGTTAATTACAGCTAGGCAAAAATTACTTTTAGAAAAATTGGGTGAACAATTTCTCCAGGGGAAAGCCAACCTACTTTTTAGGGATAGGACTTGTCTTAGAGATATCAGCAAGACTGCCACAAAATGCCAAATAGAAGGAAATCTCAAATTTTGTATTCCTCTGGGATTTAAGAAGTGTGCAGGAGGCCAGGGAAGCTATAGACAGATTATTATGTAATGACAAACAAGACTATTGTTTTTAATGACTAAGCTTTGAATGTTGTTTGCCCATTACATTGTAGCACTGTAACCTTTGCATATCTGTGTATATTTGTGTATATGTTTAAGGGCAATTTAGTTATAAGACAAGGATATTTTATGCCTCTGATTATTATCCTAAGTTTTGGGCATATTTGTGTTTCGGAATAGACTTTGTCTTGTTTATTTTTTTTTCAATGAATGCAATATTCAGGAGAACATATATAGCTAACATAAGTAAGTAGTGCACCTGTTTGATTAAGAACAAGTCTTGACCTCCATCGTCCAGCTTTGTGCTTTTATTAATCACATGTTTCCTGATTCAGAGAATATTTCTAGAGAGGGCAAATTGGTCTGGGACTGAAGGAGTGTTGCAAGCCAGACAGAAATGCTCAGATGATAAATAGCTTTCCATAATACCCAAGGTTCATCCAGCTGCTGTTACATACTTTTTTTTTTTGATTGATGGTGTTGATGTTCTAAATAGGCTTAAGATATGCCAAGTACAAAACCCATAACAAAGTCCATCAAGCTCACATCACAGATAGGCAAACAAGCCTGTTCCCAACATATAGTTATTCTAAGAAGGGTATTGCTGTTTCATATAACCTTGCAAATGTTCATCTGGTTTCTGTCCAAGTTAGACAAAAACTATTTTCTGTTCAAAAATAAATGAGGGTCACTTAGGGTCTGTCTGAAGCTTCTAATTACTATAGATTTGCACTGAAACTGGACACCCTTTGCAGTTACTCTACTTGATTTTTTAACAGAAATCAATATGGTATTTTTCTTCTGTTGCGTCAATGAAGCAAAAACAAATTTGTAGTCAGAAATATGTTCCCTTTTGCTTGAGAGAACTGTCATATTATCTAGCTTTTAAAACAACAGTAATGGTAGAAAAAATAATGGGACACAAAAACAAAATAGAAAATTGGCTCAGTATTAAGTATTGTACAATCATAAACATCTTCATTTACTGTTTCTCCAATAGATATGTAATTGAAAGCAGCAGAGAAACGTTTCAATTAATACTTGCATTTGTACAAGTTGCTCCTATTACCACTGGATCTCAGGAACAGTAATGTCATGACAGATCTGAAGTCATAAATGTTATATTGATAAAGAATGGAAAAAAACAAGATATTAATGTACTTTCCATTACAATTACATGATTTTCCTTGATCCTGCCCTTTCTTTTTCCCCTTCTTCTATAAATTGTATCTTGTTTTCTTCTCTCCCTAAGGTTTCAGAACTGTTAGTTATTTACCTGTTGATTCAGGAGAGCATTTCTGTTTAGAATCTTTGTCCATCAGTGTTATATTTAGAAGCTTTTCTTCCCTTCCTGTGCAAACTTGTGCATTTCCCCCCAAACTAATATTGTATTACATTAATTGAAGTGTCCTGTTAGTGGTATAACCAGTTCCTGATAAATAATGTCAGTTTATCTTGATGATCTTATTGAAATCAATGGGACAAATTTAATTAAGTTTTTATAATTTTAATTGAAAATGGACTTTGTTGAACCTAGGATTTATTTTCAAATAGAAATATTCAGCACAGTACTGCAACTTTGTTTTTAACAAGTAGACCCAAGCTATGGTGTGATTTCATCATTAAAATATTATTCTCTCATACAAATACTTTTGCAGATGTGAATTTTTTTTCAATGAAAGACAATGGAATATTTCTTGTGCTTAATTGGGGAGCTCAGAATAAAGGTAGGAGGCTGACAATAATGTTTAATAGTAATAAGTGTCATGAATGTCACTGTCCATGGGAAAAAACATTTGTTTCTTAGAAAGTATTGTTTCTGCTCAAATGGTGTTGCAGGGCTTTTTTGGCTGTACTAAAAAAAATCCTGAAAAACCTGTTTGACCACAGATATAGTGAGACAAAGAAATGCCTCTACCAAATGTGAACAATGATAATTTCTGTCATTTCAATTTCCAACACTGAAACAATTATTTTCTGTTTCCATCTGAGTTAATTGGACTCTTCAAAAGGATTTTCTTGAAGAAAAGAGTGAATCAGAAATTTGGAGTACCAAATGTAGATAGGCTTACCCAGCTGTGTTTATGTCAGTGATTAAAGTCTTACTGTGTTCTGACCCCATGCATTGAGATGGCTAACCACCTGAGTATGCTTAGCAGCCATTTGCATTTGAGAGGCTTAGTTTCCCCATTTGGGTTTACCAGATGTCCCTTTACATGGGGATGCTCAGAGAATGTCAGTGATACAGAGTAAAATGCTTACTGCAAATCCTAAGCATCTCCTTAGGTTTCCAGTTTGAGTGTTAAATTTGGCATTTAGTCCCACCTATTAATTGATTTTCTTAAAGTAATGTAAAAAAGTTAGGTCCCAACCATGACTGAAAGATTACAATAGTAAGAATAAAATCCACTACATTTCTCTGCAGAAGTAAATGGCATTAAATATAACCACATTCATGTTAAACTGGGCAAGTGAATAAGATATTAGGCTCAGTTATTTGCATTTTTCCTTAGAACACCTGTTGCATAGTTTTCTTTCCCCTTCAGACAAAAAGACATACAATATTTTCATGTAGTGCCAAAACTCAGAATGAAAGTTTCCAGCAGGCTTAAAATTAGGTTAAAATTTGCTTAGATACAAGTACCTGCTTGAATTACATGGGAACCAATGGAAAATAATTTATTGTGCTTGTGCATCATACTATTCACTCTGGTGAATAGTATAACTGAATCACACCCACTGGGTGTTGAAACTTTGGCCATTGGTTTCTATGAATAGATTACAGTTTACATATTTGTATATCTAGATTTATGAATCTTTACTTTCACCATTTATACTTGGCACTTAGTGGATGTTAATTCTTGTAAAAACAAAAACAAATAATTATGAAGTATTGTTCCAGATTAGTTTGCATAGATTTCATCAACATGCTGTGCAATTAAATCATCTTGATGGATATTATAGAATTCAACTTACACTGCAAGTTGTATTAATATGTAATAACTATACTATTTTAACATAGCTTAATTGTACTATGAGTTTTATTACTTTTGTCATAATACACGCTGCTTGCCAAAAGTTAAGGTTCACTAAGTGCTTTGCATATCATGCCAATTCTTTGCCTTATTACAACTTGTCTAATAATAGGTAAAGGTAAAGTTTTCCCTGTCCAGTTGCATCTGACTCAAGGGCTCAGTGCTTATCTCCGTTTCATGGTGGAAGGAGCCAGCACTGTCCAAAGACACTTTCCGTGGTCATGTAGCCAGCATGGCTATATGCCAAAGGCGCACGGAATGTTGTTATCTTCCACCGAAGGCAATCTATTTACATTTGCATGCTTTCAAACTGCTGGCATGGGCAGGAGCTCACCCCGTTGCACAGTGCTTTCCAGTTTACAAGCTCAGTGTGTTTAACCGCACCCCAGTAATAATATTACATTTATATGCTGCCTTATTGCCAGCAAATCCCAACATTTTGCAAATTGTTACAAACATTTTAAAACAAAAAATAGTACAAAAAAGCACAACCGCCACGCAAAGTAAAGGAACATAGATGACAGAGAAAACAAACAAGGAAAAGGAAGAAAAGGGGCACAAATTATCTTTGCCCAAAGCCTAGGCAAAGAGCAAGATCTTCAAGGCTAATTTCAGAATAAACCAGAACTGGCTTATTAAAACATAAACCATATTTTACAAGCCACAAGAACTAAATCAGAGGATATGCTAAATCAAACCCAAACGTATTATGTGATGCACTGTACTTAATAGATGCAAAACACCTCTTCCTCTTCATGTCTCAGTTAGCATAGTTATGGCAATCCAGAGTTCTGGGCACCAGTTTGGAGAAGATACATATTGCACAGGGCGGGCCAGGGTGGGCCAGTAGGTGAAGCTCTCCTCCCTGTACATTGATCCACCAGTATACTGCTGAGGAGGGGGAGAAGAAGGAATGTTTGGTTTATGGTGCCAAACCCTTTAACTAAGGTAAAGGTGATGTCTTCCAATTGTTTATGGCCCTTGCTGCAGGCAACCTAACTAGAAGAATGGAAACTACATAGCTGTGACCTCAGACATGGAGGAATCCACCTTTTCACTCTCCACCATTCACCTACCACAAACAAAAGGCCCAAGTGTCAGGAGGAGAAGGCAGTTCAGAATTGCCCTTTACAAAACATTGGCATAATAAGGGTTGGTTCCACTTTAATGGCCACATCCAGAGCTTTTGTGCACGGAGCACAAAAGATGTCTGGTGTAAAAGGTTCATCATTTATTCTAGGTCAGCCTTACCTTTACCAGATTTCCTCTTCGATTGGCATAAGAAAGCTGCCTAAAATAGAGATTTTTTTTTTTAAAAAAAGCTTCAAACATCAGATTAAAATGGACAATAAGAACAGCAAAAAGAAACAAAGAAATATACATGTGTACACATGTTTGTATATGTGTTTGTGTGTGTGTGTGAGAGAGAAAAGTGTGTGTGTGTGTGTGTGTCTGGCATTTCATTTTGTAGTTCAGGAAGAAAGAAAGTCTGTTGTCATTCAGAAGTGTCAGTGGCTCAGGTAGAAATAATTTTAAACAAGGAAGATGGGAAAATATCAAGGAAGAAGGAGAGTGTGAATTTATCTGATTCAGGAGAACCAGGTGTGAAATGAAAATGAAGTGGAACAAGCAAAAAGAAAAAAAAGGAAGAGAATTGTTCTGCATTCAAATACTCCCAGATCGTTATCGGCCTTGGTCAGCTGCTGCAGGGCTTCTGCCTCACCTTGCGAAAGCTTTGATCCCAGACACCCACTGTGCCTTGAGCATTTCTCCCTCTTGGTTTTCCCATTGAAAACATTGCACAGCAGGAAGGAAACTATGGATGGCGGGGGAGCCTTTGACAGATTCTTGTTTTTCAAAATGACCACTATTGCAGTGCCACAAAGTATCATTTTTTGAAAAAATCTTACTACAATTATTTTGTTATAATTACTGCAGTTCACCCACCATGCCTTTTTATCAATAGACCAACCTCTCCTTTCCCCTTGTATCCAAACTCAGGCGCTCAAGATTGTGTATTTGCTTATTACTAAAAACATTTACTATATTTTGGTCTGATTAAGGAAAAAAGATCTCAGGAATTTTCTTTATAAAAATTAGCAATGAAGTAATTTACTGAGAATATTGCAGCAATTGCTCTGGATTTAATGATATTATAGGGACCATCTTTAAAATAACCACATGTTGTATTTGGACATAATTAATATATTCTTGTGAAAATGAAACACATATATTTATAGTTAGAACAGTAAATAGCAATAGCACTTAGACTTATATACCGCTTCATAGTGCTTTACAGCCCTCTGTAAGCACTTCACAGAGTCAGCATATTGCCCCCAACAAGCTGGGTCCTCATAATATAAATATATAATACATTATATATTTAACACATAATATAAATATAAATAAGCATTAGCAACAATGTACGTGACTAGCCACATCATTCATGATTATAAAATGTGCTCAAAAATGAAGTGAGATAACTACTATGAATAATTGCAGGATTTGACAAGCCATATTTGCCAAGTTATAGACTTTGCTCCGTGACTGCCACTGAACTCATGGTCATTTTGGAAACGTTTGCCCTGAAATGCAGCCAGAGTTATACTTCTGAGCATGATGTCAACCATGCAGTTGACTACAATGTGCCATACCACATTCATTAGAAAAGATCCTATCAAAGAATAGCTGGGCAAATTGAAGATTCTGGCACCTAGGCAAAAATCCTCATTCCCAAATCCTTCAAAAGCAGCTGGAAGATAGTTTCACTTCATTCAGTGTGAAAATATGACCACCATTTAATTCCTGTCTTGTTATGAATTGTCACAGGTCCCGGAGTAGCCAAAATCTGCTTACCTTTTCTCTACACAAAAGAAAATGAAAAGATGTTGCTAGTAATGCCCCCATCCCATCCCCATTCTTATTTCCTAAATCATCTGCTTTTATAATCTGAGTCGTTCCTGTTAGACAAGGATAATGTATTGTCAAGCTACCTTTCTCCTTGAAAGAGCACTATGGTAGCTGAAGCAAGGAAGCATGCCAAGAAAGAGTTCCTCAAAATGAGGAAACGGTCCATCCAACAGCTCCAACAGTCAGAGATTTTAAGGAATGTAATATTTTGACCGGCATTTCAATAATATTGCAGCTAAGTCAGAAATAAATGGGCTCAGCTATCAAGCACAGACAGTCCTGTTTAAAAGTTCTATAAACCAGTCAAGAGCATTAAATGGTGGACATCCATGTGGTTGCTGTTGCGGTATTTACAGTTATTATGGAATATATTTTGCTGCAAAGAAAATTGCAGTTTTCAATTTAGCCATCCTATAGGATGCTAAACTCTGCTTTAGAGGGCCTGAAAAGAGCTAAGTAGAGATTTAAAATTAAGTCCTTAATCAATCTACCTTCTGCTTAGCATAGTTTTCAAAGTCTGTCCATATAATATAAAAAAGAGTTTTTCCAACTAATCTTAAGTTCTTTCCTCAGCAAATCATGTTATAAAATATCAGGGAAGTAAAATAAATTAGTCACAGCAAAATACCTTTATTTGTAGAATATCTTAATACTGAAAATCAATGCATCCTCCTCCTTTATATTATTATTATACTATATATTATATTTTATATTATTATACTATTATTACACATACTCATACATACATAGATCATTACAAGACACTATAAATCCCAACAATAGCTACATTATATATACAAATATTGGAAGATAAATGAATTAGGTCATAGTAATTCCAATATATACTATGCATATATAATATATATGCATTATATATGCATATACATTATATATTCATATACATTAAATATAAAATATAAAATAAAAATGTCAAAGATGTAGGGGCAATGTTTGTGTGTGTGTGTGTGTGTGTGTGTGCGTGCGTGTGTATACACGCACACATGTACTGTCCCTACATCTTTGCCATTTTTATTTCAAACAGAGTCTTTGCTGTCTGATTGCCAGATCACTCAAAGTCTTTGTTTTTCTCAACATGTGTGCAATTTTCACTATTTTTGTCCAGCAGTGACCTTTGGAATTCCAGAATAATTTTTCCTCTCCTTCCTGGTGCCCTCATGTGACCCAGGAAAACAAACATCTGAGAGACCTCTGGGCATCTCTCACATCTGCTGGGGGATATGATGAAGGCCATTGTGTGATGTGTTTTGAACAGCAGGTGTTGGAGTTGCAAAAGAGTAGGTTGGTTTAGAGGGGATGGGCTGGATCTGTACTTAATTCTTAGTTCCCAGGCTATTTCGGGAACAGCTTAAAACAAACCTAATCTGCTTCTACAAATTTAACATAGTAAAACTCACAATGAAGAATTGCTAATCAGATGCTCATCGTTCTTTTCTCTTTTTTTCAGGCAGGTCAGTTTTAAATTGTTTGGGGGGGAGGGGAACAGAGAATCTGGAAACTTTATTTTTAGAAATTCCATTCTTACTTGTTTTTGTTTTGATTATGTTTTGTTTTTAAGTAGAAGACAATAAAAATGTTTTGCTATCTGCCTAAAATCATCAACTACATGTAAAGGCTTAGGTGTGATTGTGACAAATATTTATTCAATGGCATGAATTTCAAGTAAATTGAGTTGGAATCAGATCCTGTAAGTCATCTGGTGAAAATTGCAACGCCTTTCAGCAACACTGGAACAAGAAACTGGAATAGGATGGCCAAGGTCTCGGGTAGGATTGTATTATCTCTTGGCCCATCATGTCACTTATGGTTTATAGACGAGTTGAGGGAGTCGAAAAGAGTAAAAAAATGTCAAGAGCAGTGCTGGAGGAAGACAAGACATGAATCCAATCAATTATAAGTTAGAGCTCCTATTAAGGCCTATTTGTGGCCATGTTAATATTCCTCTGCTCTTATTGCATCTCCAGAGTACTGTGTTCCTGAATTGAGAAGCCTTCTCTCAGTCAGCCACATCCTGGTCATCTCTCAAATGGATTACTGCAATGTGCTCTACATGAGCTACCCTTGAAGAGTTTTCAGAAGCTGCAACTAGTGCAAAATTTGCCAGCCTGAACAGTGCTAGGCATCCCTAGAGCTGTGCATGTAACACATCTGCTACAAGAACTGCGGTGGCTGCCAGCTTGTGTCCAGATCCAATTCAAGACATTGATTGGAACAACCTGCCTCCAGAAGCGGTGAATGCTCCAACATTGGAAGTTTTTAAGAAGAGACTGGACAGCCATTTGTCCGAAATGGTATAGGGTTTCCTGCCTGAGCAGGCGGTTGGGCTAGATGACCTCCAAGGTCCCTTCCAACTATATTATTATTATTATTATTATTATTATTATTATTATTATTATTATTATTATTATTATTATTATTATTATTATTATTATTATTATTATTATTATTATTATTATTATTATTATTATTATTATTATTATTGTCACCTTTAAAGCCATTTGTGGCATGGGACCAGGTTACCTGAAGATTAGTTTTATCCCAATCACATTGTCCCATCCTGCCCATTCAGGCAAGGAGAATATGTTTGTGGATCCTGTTGGTTAAAGAATTTCAACTTGCAAAATCCAGGAAGATATCTTTTTTTGCCATTGCCCCAGCCCCCCTGGAACATTTTATCCAGCTCTGTGGGGTGGTTGGTGATGTGAGGGTGCTTGCCCCATCTTTGTAATTTTTGAAGAGCTCAATTTTTAATTTTGGTTTTGTTTTAATTTTGCTTTTATTTATGCTTTTATACTACAGTATGTTTTCTATTATAAACCATCCAGAGTCACTTAAGTAATATGGATGGCATAAAAATCTTACAAATAAATAAATGAGACAAATAAAACCATTATGATAAGGGTAATCTGCTTGATCTCGGGGAAGGAGACTTGACTTGTCCACTCTGAGTTGGGGTTGGGACAGAAAAGCGAAATGGATATAAACAGGGTGAAGAGGTTGTCACATGCACAACCAAAGAGATAAAGATCTGCCTTGAGTAATGTAAGCAAGGCAGCTTTTGTATTTGATTCCTAAACTAGTTAGGTTCCCTTGTTGCATTACTATTTTACTAGCTCTACTAACTAAAGCAATGAAGAAAACAACTATTTGTTAGCATTTTCAAATATTAGTTGTGAAAGCAAGGACTGAATCTATGTTTACTTCTGCAAAAAAAAAAAGTCACCCTACACCCCCGCTAGCTGAAAAGCTCTACAAATTGCAAGTAACAAGCAACAAATTCATTTTGGTACCTTTGCTTCTCTTCTGAATAAAACTTGTCTATAATAGAATTGAGTGTGAACTATGCTACCGCATAAACAATATTGGATAAATGTTATTTTCAGATTTCTTTTTTTAATCATCTTTGTTGATGAGCTCAGTAAGAAACTCAGAAAAATCTCCTAAATATGCCTGTTTATAATTAAATGGTTATATCAGACATTGTGAATATATGGAAAGAAATATTATATAACTTAACAGCCCAGCAGCAATCTTTGTTTTAGCATGCATTAATAGCAAGTTAATAGCAAGTTAAGGTGGAAGGAAGTATATACTACATTGTTTTCCTATAAACACCATACATACCTTATTTCTCTAGAATCTTTCTACTTCTTATCAAATTCTGTCAGGCAAGAAGAGCAAAGAATGAGGCTATTCACACTTATCTGCCAGGCATAAATGCTATAAATGGATGATTACTTTAAATGCATCTACTTTAAGAAGAGTGTTATGGGATTGCACAAAAGCATCATACTGTTTCTACATACAGTGAAGCACTTGGAAATAAATAAGTTGATATAATCATTGTTAGCAAACCCACAAAAATTCTTATTACCTTTTTAGCCAGATAAGTAACTACTCCTTGAGCAGAACTGAAAATGAATTTTCATAGAGAAGGCAACATGAGCTGGTTCACTTGTATGATCGGAAGCAGTCTGTTTGATCTTGTACCTTATGTGTCTTCTTTCATTCTTTTTTGACAACTTTGTTCATTATTGTATTCTTGTATTAATTCTCTATTTTGTAAGCATTCAATCTATAAATCCAATAAGATATCCCAATAAGTTGTTGGTACACAGCAAAGGAAAAGGCCTCCTTTCTGAGATGCTGTGGTAGGACATATAGGAGGACAGAGTCTTCTTCTATGTCGGATCCAAGCTATGAACTATAGTTTCCTGAGTTCTTCCCACTTTTAGGAAAGACATCAAAACTTTCCTCTTCAGATAACCTCTTTACATTTGATTTAGCTTTAACAGTGATTGTAACTTATAAGATTTTAAAATGTTTAATTATTTAATTGTTGCTAGATACTTAAGTGCCCTATGGGGAGAAAAATTAAATATAAATCTGGTATATAAATAAAATTCAATAAATTAGCTTGGAGCATGAAAAGAAGCATGAAAGGAAGAGTTTCTTGTGATTGTTCTTTCCTTTCTTGACACATAGAAAGCTCTAGGCTCTGCCATAAAATGGCAAATGAACTGAAGTAACTTACAAAGTAGGAAAATTAATGAGGAAATATGCTGAATGTCATAATTCCTACATACTTTAATACTTAATGAATAACGTTATAACTTTTACAAGGCAATCATTCAATAATTAAATTTAAATTAAAAGAAAACTAATCAATTTAAAAGCTTGATTAGAAAAATATTCCTTTTGTCACATTAAAATTACAATGTAGGAAGAATCGTGAATTGCACACCAAACATTGTTAGGGAACTGAGATTTAGAACTACCAGATCTGGTAGATCTGGATTTTCCATTGTTTTGCAGCCTAGCTATAGTTGCCCAAATGCAAATGGTGCCTATCCGTCATAAAGATACCCTAACCAACCTTGGACAGTGGAGGCTAATGTTTTTGAGCATTGATAGCATAACATTATATTCTCAACCTGCTGAATATCTCAGAGGGCTTATGTAAGATTTGATCTGTTGATCTTACGGTAGAACCTTTAACTGAGCATAAATAAAACTGACTTCACATCTTTGATTATTTCTTTTCTTTTTTTTTCACCCATGGATTGGAGGGGGCATGGTTTCATGTGCTGCCTGTATCCCACGGATGGGGTTTCACTTATTTGCATAGACCAGTTTCTGGCATGCCGCAAACCGGTGCCAGTCCACAGACTGGGGGTTGGGAACCCCTGGTCTACTTTATTGTTATTAATTATTCTCTGGATTGATTGGTAGTTTTTTATAAATGTTACATGACAGAAGAATGACCAAAACACTATTTGCCAACTTTTACTATGCAACTGTTTCAAACCTAGGATATGGTTGTTAATTTGTCATTTTAATGACTGGATTAAATAATCACCATTTATTATTTTGCAGCCTGTGAAGTGTGAAGGTTAATAAGTGTACATTTATAGATAAATATAGTTAATGCATCCAGTTTGTTTGTTTTATATTCCAAATTTGTCAAGGAGCTCATGATAGCTTATACAACACCTCCCTTTCTTATATTTATTGACAACAATCAGTGAGCTAAACTGAACTGAGAGAGAGTGACTAGCCCAAGGTTACTCAGTGATCTTCTAAACCTGAAGAAGGTCACTGAACCTAGAACCTTAAACACTACCACAATTGTTGATGATGGGTAACAATTACACAAACTGATTATAAACAGCAGCATGGCAGAGTAACAACAGTAGTGCATTAGAATATCTATAAGAAATACCACTTGCCTGCAAGCAAGAACTGGTGGGACCACACGTAAACAAAGCAATAGGAAAAAGAAAGCTAAAGTCATCTGGGACTTTACAATTTAAATAGATAAGGATCTGCCATACAACACCTTAATTGTTGTCAAGACTTATTTGTTGACAAGAAAGTCAAAGAAGTCTGGATAGTGATCATTTTGATACCTAGAGACAGCAGAATAAAAGAGAGAAAAACTGGAGAAAATTACAAAATATAAAGGCCTGCAAACAGAAATAGAATGAGTGTGAAAGAAGAAAGCAAAGATACTACCAATATTAATAGGAGCCTTAGGTACAATCTCAAAACATCTGGAGCTCCAATTGAACACTATCAGCATTGACAAAGTTACCATCAATGCATTTCAAAAGGCAACTTTACTTGGACCAGTGTACATCTGACAAAACCTTTAACGCCATCAAACATCAACATCTGCCTGTCCCATGTCCTTGGGAAGTATTCAATAGGTGGAGACAAATGTCTAAACATCTGGCTGTCAGCCAATCAACAATTGTGTGTCCAACAATAATAATGAATTTTCCAGACACCCAAGGAAATGCACTCTACTGCCAGGATGTAAGATAAAAGAAGGCCATCTCTTGTAGCTTATGGGAGAAGCAGTCTTTAGACAATCAGCCCCAAATATTTAGGTTTCAAAGGTCAATGCTAGCAATTTTTTCTTTGGTAAGCACCTGGCAAGAAATGCACATCTTTCTTTACAGGCATCATACGATCGTGTATACTTTGTGCCGTATAGAAGCGTAATCATAACATGTCACAACAACTGCATCTCCCAGACACTTTTTATGCAAAATGTACTATAGTCCCAGACTGCAAACCTGAACTTTCAAAAGAATTAAATGTATTGCCCTTAAATATAGATAAATATCAAGTCCAAATTATGATAAGCATGGTTTTTCTACACTATTATCTTTTCTGGATTCTAGATAACTCTTCATAAGACTAGTACAGTTCCAGATATATTGAACTGTAATTCTCCCCCAGTATGGTCAATGGTTACTTTGCTGAGATGAGTTAAGCTTCTTCCAGTGCACTTGAAGTAAATCAAGCTGGGAAGATGGTTCAGGACAGTCTTCTGCCTTGATTCATAGTGGACTGTGAATGAAACTCCTGGTTTAGAGTAATGTTTGAAATTACAGGAACAGGAATTTAAACACCATAGAAAAACAAAGAAGTGTCAGATGATACTATGTTGATACAATCAAAATTCTCACTATGAATGTGTTGAAAGAATAATCATCAAGTTCTGTCCAAGATGGGAATAAATAAAACGGAGGCTGTTTGGAAAGAACGTTCTAGTTTATTTAGTTGCCAGAAACTTCAGTGACACAGCACGTTTCTGGGATGCCTGACAAAGTGGAGCTGGAAGTGGTGGGTTTTAATACCTTCTTGGGCTTTTGTGTTTGGGGATGTTCCTGTTCCTGTGGCTTTGTATTTGACGTTCTTCCTGTTCCTGTGGCATGTACTTTGATCTGAGCTTGAGTGTGCCCTTTTGGTATGCTAATGGTGGTGGGTTAATCCTATTGTATCCTAAAGATCATGTCTTTAGATTTTGGGTGGGGGGTATAGATTTTAGGGCTCTTTGTCTTTCTAATCCCATCAGCTCCAAGCTTCCTGGCCCCAGTCTTCCTGAATGAATCACCAAATCTGCATTTCTAAAAGCTGGTTTCTGCTTGGGGCAGAAGACTTGGGGGGGGGGAGTGATTTCTGAGTAAGATTTTGCTATTATTCCTTTGGGGAAATATAATATTCTGCCTTCTTAATATCCCCCCAAAATATTTCCTTCTCTGGGGGCGGGGGTGCTGACTTCCTACATCCCCCCTTTGTGCCATATAAGTGTGGGTGACACACTTTTACTGGCACAAGATTAAGAATTGATCTGGTCAGGGAGACTTGATAGGTGCTACTATGGGGGTTTCCAGGATGTGGGCAAACAAGCTTTTAAACTGTTAATGCAAAGGGGAAGACACTGATAGAGGCAACAGAGAAAGATCCCTGCACTAGCTCCCAAAAAGGGGAGCTTCCAACCCATAGAGGTCTAAAAATCAGGGGAAAAGTTCTGTTAAGTGGAAAAGAAATTTATAGTATACAATAGTCAGTGCCAATTATTTGTAGGTGTTTGATGTCACTGCCGATGAGCTTCCAGTCAGGTTTTTGAAGCACAACCTCCAAAATTCTTCACAGCCATGGTTTTGCTTTAGTTAATAATTACTGGCTGCCCATTTTCAAGGGTTGCTTCCTGAGCCTGCCTTAGCTCTTAATTTAGTGCATCCAGGGTTTGTGATGTCCAATTGAGGTTGGACCTACCTCAATCAGTTCTCCCAAGAAAGCAGAACTCTTGAAATGGCATCATTTCAAAAGGAACTTTTATTGGGAGGTGTTGACAGCAGGAATAGAAGGCAGGATCTGAGGTTTCCTGTGCGAATCAAGTAATTAAAAGTGTCCATAGTAACTCCACCTAACTGTCCATCCAGACAGTTCAAACAGGCCAATCTGCAGGTATGAAAGCGCCGTGGGAATAGAGTGATAAGGCACTGCTTCCAAGGCTGTTAGGTGTCTGCACCATTTCTTCCGCACTTGAAGATAAGGCAGATGGCCAGAGGTACATTCCATTCTCACCCCATTAGAGACACATCATAGAGGATAGAGCAAGAGACAGAGCAAAGCAAATACACACTGGCACCTCAAGCTTTCCCCTTCTCCCCCAGGAGAATGGCAGAACCCCAAAAGAATAAGTAATCCCATGCACACAAAACATAGGGTTCTGACATGCCACCCTTCTTAAAAAAATGAGAGCCACCTGGAGATAAAGAAAATAATAATGAGAGAAAATTACAAACAGATTAGTCAGGTTTATCAGGGTATTGGGAGTGGAACTTTTTTAACAACCTAGAGGCTCTAATGTGTCGTTTATGAACCCACTCATTTTGAGAAGAGGGAAGATTCTTCCAAGCTATTAGGTATTGGGTTGACCCATGGTGTTTCCTGAAATCCAGGATTTCTCTGATCTCAAAATGCTGTTCTCCCTCTACCATGATAGGTTGGGGAGGGGGAATTTCAGCTGGCCTTAGGGATGAGTTTAGTTCATGTTTTAACAAGCTACAATGAAATATTGGTGAACTTGTCTTAACGTTTTTGGGAGTTCTAATTCTACGGTTATTGGGTTGATGATTCTTTTTATGGGGAATGGTCCTACATATTTTGGTCCTAATTTCTTTGATGACTGCAAAGACTTTAGGTACTGGATATATATACTTTCTCTCCCACTTTAAATGGTTTTGGTTCAACCCGCTTCTTATCTGCCTGCGCTTTATACACTTCCCTAGCCTCATCTAATGCTTTTCTCACTACCAGCCATGTATTTTGAAGTTGTGTAATCCACTCATTTAGGGAGGGGATGGTGGGTTCGTCGACTGGCAATTCAGGCATTGGGTTGAAATTTTGTCCAGTTTCAACCTTGAATGGGGTGTAGCCTGTGCTGGAGTGAACAGCATTGTTGTAAGCCACTTCTGCGAAAGGAAGCAGATTGGTCCAATTGTCTTGTTGATAATTAATAAAGCATCTCAAATATTGTTCCAATACTGAGTTCGAACACTCTGTCCCACCATTCATTTGTGGATGATGACTAGATGACAGGCCCAGGGTGGTCCCCAGGAGGTCCAAAAATGCTCTCCAGTGAATTGCACCCCCCTGTCTGAAATTATGCATTGCGGGGCCCCATGTAATCGGTAGATATGTTGTACAAACATCTTCGCTAGAGTCTTGGCCATGGAAATCTTGGTGCATGGGATGAAATGCACCTGTTTGGAGAACAGGTCGGTCACCACCCAAATGAGAGCATGTTCCCTGTGCTCTCTGGTAACTCCACGATGAAATCCATGGAAATCTCCCACAAAGGTGCTGATGGGCTTGCTACCATCTGCAATAGCCCCGGCATTCTACCCTGTCTTCATTTTGCTGCTGCACAGAGGGGGCAGCTAGCCACATCGCTTTCAACATCCTTCTTTGTAGACAGACACCAAAACTGTCTCTTTATTAGATGGAGCGTTTTTATTAACCCAAAATGTCCAGCCACCTTTGAGTCGTGACATAGTTGCATAAATTTCAGCCTGTGGGCTTTGGGCACATATAATTTTCCACCCATCCAAGGCAGTCCATCATCCATTGAGCAGAAGTTCTTATGACCCAGGAACCATTCATCTGTTTCCAAAGCCTTTCTGAACTCCGGTCTGCTTTGCTATCTAAGGGCTTTGGTTTCTTTGCTTGCAAGTGTGTGGTTACTGGAGCCGCTAATTGTTTAGATGGCATGAGGGGGTCCACCACTTCTGTTTTGGTGCTGTTATACAGTGGCAACCTTGACAAAGCGTCTGCTAAGAAATTTTTTCCCCCAGGCAGGTATTTGATAGTAAAGTTAAACCAGTGGAAGTGTTGAGACCACCTCGCTTGTTTTGGTGACAGTTTTCTGGGGGTCTTTAAGACTTCAAGGTTTTTGTAATCAGTCCATACCCGGAAGGGGATTTTACTCCCTTCTAGAAAATGCCTCCGTGTGAGGAGGGCCCAGCACACGGCATAGGCTTCCTTCTCCCACACTGCCCACCTCTGTTCCGTCTCCGTGAGTTTTCTGAATGTGTATGCACAGGGTTGCAGTTGGTCCTTTTGGTTTTCTTGTAGCAGTACTGCACCTACTACTACATCACTAGCATCTGCTTGTATGACAAAAGGCTTCTCTGTGTCTGGGTATTTCAAGATCGGTTCAGCTGCGAAAAGTCTTTTCAATTTTTCAAACACAGCTTGACATTCCATAGTCCATTTTAATGGTTCACTAAGTTTTGGTTTGCCCTCCCCTCTCCTTTTTAGCAAGTTTGTAATGGGAAGGGTCTTCCCTCCAGGTTGATCACTTTGCAGATCCTGTCTAATGTAAGGGCCTGCATCAATAAGTTCTCCCAAGAAAGCAGAACTCTTGAAATGGCATCATTTCAAAAGGAACTTTTATTGGGAGGTGTTGACAGCAGGAATAGAAGGCAGGATAAGGGCTTCCCATGCGAATCAAGTAATTAAAAGTGCCCATAGTAACCCCACCCTAACTGTCGATCTGGACAGTTCAAACAGGCCAATCCACAGGTGTGAAAGCGTCATGGGAACAGAGTGATAAGGCGCCGCTTCCAAGGCTGTTAGGTGTCTGCGCCATTTCTTCTGTGCTCAGAGATAAGGCAGATGGCCAGAGGTACATTCCATTCTCACCCCATTAGAGACACATCAAAGAGGATAGAGCAAGAGACAGAGCAAAGCAAATACACATCAGCACCTCAAGCTTCCCCCTCCCCCCCCCAGAAGAATGGCAGAACCTGAAAAGAATAAGAAATCCCATGCACACAGAACATAGGGTTCTGACAATTAGCCACTATGCATGTCAGGCTATTAATATTTCTTAAATTGCACATAGTGAGCCCTAGGACTCCCACTATGAGTCCACCACTGCAACATATTCTGAGCTTCAGTTTGGAGATATTTTTCCTGCTACCTCCTCAGTGAGGGCATATGAATTGTAAATCACCTAAGGGGGCATTGTTCCCTCCTGCATGGAATGTGCAGGAAGGTATGCATGCAAAGGCCTTAGTGCCACACAGCAAGAACCAGCCTGGGGAGCTTTACATGGAGGTAGGTGAAGGGGATAGCCTCACTGTGATTCTGAATGGTGTGTAGTTACTACTACAAAACAGGCAATACAAACATCCTGGACAAATTTTCCTTCCCACCAGACAGAAGTCCAAGGTGTTCAGGACCTGCTGTGCCAACCGTTCCCAAATACCATCCCTCCATGAATCCATTTGACTACTTAATCACAACATGAATGAGGCAAGAAAGAAAACCTTACAATAAGTTTTTGCCCTACGGGCTTTGGAAAAACAATTATTGTTTTTTTTACTATTTTATTTTGTCTACATAAGCAGTTGGAACTCGAGCAGACTTTCTCTTTTGGCTTGTTTATCTTCAGTTTAGGTGAAAATCCCTAGGGAGGGGGTGGAATGTTCTTTTTTTCTCCCCCCCCTCCTGAACAGTACTGCCTAAAAAACTTTTTGCTCTCTGGGCGGACTTATGTAGATTCTTTTGGATACAATGCATCCTGGGACTTGGCATGAAGCCCAGAAACTTTGATACAATGTAACTTGCTCCATTTGAACTCCCACTTCCTGATTTTGGCGTGATGCCCAGACTGGATTACAATATAACAACTGACTGCCAGTTTTTATCTCTGTGCTGGACTTGACTATTGGTTTTTTTTTTTCTCTATCTTTCTTTGGAAATATATCTCTGTCTGCATTTTATATTTTATAACGCTGCAATCTATTTTTTAAGCTGAACTTCTTTAAAAAAAAAAAGAAGATGGAATCCTACTCACAGATTAATTATGGACTTATATTAGAAAAAATCTTGGAAGCGAGACTGGAACTTAAAGAACATATTAGATCGCTTAGTTTCAAGGAGGACTCAGAATTAAAAATTGAAGCTCAACCTTTGATTGACTATGATACACAATCAGATCTACAACTTAATGAGATGGATGGAATACATTTACAATCTATTGAATCTACTGAATTTATTGAAGAGGAAGAGGACACATCCTACATGATGGATTTCTTTGATGATCAAAGGCAGAACTCAACTAAAACATTTACAACTTTAAAAGCAACAGGATTGGACTTCCAAATACGAGGCACAAAAAACGTTGACAACATGACAGTACAGACAACACTGGATAAAAGAGAAAAAGAATATGATTGGACTCAATGGTGGGAAAAGGCCTTTAGCCAGTTACTAAGATGGGAGGATTTAGAGGCCCTGTTGTGGAAACCTACCTGGCACAAAAAGAAAGCTAGAATTAGATTTAAAAATAAGAGTTAAAATTTTATTTGATGGGTAAAAAGGGCTTCTGGACGTTGATTGAACTAATATTTTTGAGATCTTTAAGGTTACTTTGGTATGAGTCAACACTAGATTTAAATTATGGATTTGATTATGATTTGGAATGGCAATAAGAAAAATTGGAAAATTTATAATTAAAGGAGTTAGATTGAGATTGAGACTGGTGAAATATTATTGATATTTTTATTTATAAGAATTGAATGGTAATTAGTGAGGTATTAAATGGATTAAACTGAAACAATTGAGGAATCTTTTAGGGACGTGGACTGATCTATGAAAATATTGGATAGAATATATGAAATAGAATATAGTTGAGAAATATTAAGATATAATAGTTATATTACTTGTTTATGATAAAATAATTATTGTCCTATTATTATTATTATAATGTTATTATATTACTATGTCTAATGCAATAGTTTTAAAATATATAAATTCATGTTTATTTACATAATATGTATGTGAAATAGAATAAGAGATATAATTTGATTGAGAAGCATAAATTGAAATTGAAATAATAGATAGAGGTGAGAAACAATTTATATTTTAGGAATGCTCGAATTGTATACCATAAGAGGGAACTTTTAAAGTAGTAGTTTAAATTGTATATGTATGACTGTATTTTTTGTTGTGTTCTATGGAGTGCCCTATCTCCACGATGTGTTGCAAGCACTTGGCTGTAAAACAAACAAAAACTAATAAAACTTGTTATGGGAATAAGTTTTTGCCCTCCCCCCACAGTCTTTCCAGTTGTCTTCTGAGGCTTTATATGGGGGCCAATGGATCCAGGAGTCCTTCCTTTCTCTGCAGCTTTCACAGGCATCTGGGTGATGTAGGACTTGGGAATATCTATTTCACTCTGGTTGCCTGGTGTCTTTCGTAGTAGATGGCTGGATCCAAATCCAATTCCCTGGCTCAAATGAATGGAGGGTCTCCTCTGGAGGCAGCATCTTGGTCAGTGTGCTCTGCTTCCAAAGGTTGTGCAGTCGTCTGTGCAGAGCTGAAAGATATGAGAAGAGGGTCCCCTCCTCCTTTGTGGATGACTCTCCCAGAAGAGGCATTGCTGTAAGACACGGGTGTCAAACTCGCGACATCACGTGACGTGTCACGACGTATCGTGACTTTTTTCCCATTGCCGGCAATGGGGTGGGTACGGTTTTGGCGTGATGCATCTGGCCCGCGGGCTGGCAGTTTGACACTCCTGCTGTAAGACATGAGGAATGGAGAACAGAGGATAGGAATTGGAGAAGTGGAATGGGGGGGGAAATAGCTTGCAGGCAGAGTTTGAAAAGACATTAATACTGCAGTTGTTAAAGAAACAGATAAACAGACAAAATGGGGACACCACAGACGAGGAGGAAAGAGATACTGGGCAGCTTGAGAATGCTGAAAGCTCCAAATAATTTTAAAAGTCTAACATCTTAATGTGAACAATTTTCCAGGGGCGGGAGAGCCTATCTTTAATATTTGTTTTCAAAATATTTAAACATCCTGACAGCATTTTGCCCAGCATTATCAATGCACAATTTAGATAAAAAGACCACATTATAGATTGAAAAAAAATGCTTTTATGTTCCAGGTTTAGTTCTATAGTAAAAAAAATTTCTCTGATCACTGATAGGATAAGAAAAATAACTTAAGAAAAAGGTGTTCTTAAAGGTACAGAGGCAGAGAGAGAGAGGAAAATATGAACACAGTTCTCTTCACTCTGTTTTGCAGGCCAGGCAAACTAGGGTGAGGGTATTTTCCTTTTGGTGGCTTATTTTAACATTTTTATTTCCTAGCAGAATTTAAATTCTTTTCTCTAGGGATTAGAGATATTTAACAGTTACATTTACCTAACACACAAAGACTTTGACACACATACACACACAAAGACGAGGAAAAGAGAGCAGCAAAGGGAAACAGAACTCTTAGATTTACACATTCTGGTCATTCCCACCATAAATCTTAGTTAACTCAATTTAGGGAAGGCAAAAATCTTAACAAACATATCACATGGTTTCATAGAAGAGAGGGAAGAAATCAATGTTCCTATATTTTATTTTCCTTTTCCTTTTAAATACCTTTATTTAGCTAAATTGGTTTCTCAGCTTTGTCCCTGAGCAAAGCCCATTCCTTACATATCTCCCTTGCTCGCTTCCTTTTCATACTGGCTAGGATGGGCACTCGCCTCTCATTCCATGACACAAGCAAGTCTCCTAGAGGGGATTCTGTCCTGACCCTCAAGCTACAGCTTCCCATATTCCCCTTCCGATGTGGGGTTCAATTAGGCAGCCAAAACTTGCCACTCCGCCTGTCAGTTTTTAAACAAAAAAGAAATCCGGAAGGACTCTGGTTCCCTCACAGAGTACGGGCACCTCCTTTCAAAGGAACACCGCCAACAGTTTTTGGACCAAAAAGGGATCCAGGAGGACCTGTTGCTCCCCAATGCAGTGAGTACGGGAACCTCCTTCCAGCAGCCTTTTCCTGCTCACACTTTTTCTGCCCACGGTTTTCAGACTCAGGAAAGTCTGGGAGGACCTGCTGCACCTTTAAGCAGTGAGTAAGGGCACTTCCTATTCTGGGTTTTGCTCACTGAGTTCTCAGTTGGCTGCCCAAATCTGACTCTTTCATTTTTCCCTTCCATTTTATTTTCACACAGCCTCTCCCTTTTCCCTAACAAAAGGTCCTCTGCTCCGGCCAAACCTCCTTGCTTTCTGGGGTCTGTCACTTGAACAGATCCTTTTTGCAGTTAGGAAAGGCCTGAGGGAACAAGATCCAGCTGTGATTGGGAGAAGGGTCCTCTCCTCAAACACACAGACATACACATATTTCCCTCACTGCCCTGGGCTTTAAAGTTAAAATTTAGAGGTACTCACCTTTCCAAAGCAGCCCTTGAGTTCAAACTCAAAACTCCCTTTAATACCATTGCTCCAGATGGGCAGGGTCTGGGAAACCCACCCACAGACACAAAGGGTCTGCTGCCAGCAAAATGAAGGCTTATCCAGGCTCAGTCCATTGGTGAGGTTAGTTTGAAGTCCCATCCTTGGTGCCAAATTGTTGAAAGAAAAATCATCGGGTTCTGTCCAAGCCAGGAATAAATAAAACGGAGGCTGTTTGGAAAGAAGGCTCTTGTTTATTTAGTTGCCAGAAACCTCAGTGACACAGCATGATTTTGCTATTATTCCTTTGGGGAAATATAATATTCTGCCTTCTTAATATCCCCCCAAAATATTTCCTTCTCTGGGGGTGGGGGTGGGGGTGCTGACTTCCTTCAAATGTTAATATAAATATACCATGACTGAAAATTCTGGCTAGTAGGATCAAGGAGAAAGGCCTTTTCTGCGGTGGTCTCTGCCCTGGACAGTGGACATTGTGCTACCTGGAGACAGCAGAATAAAAGACAGAAACCAGGAGAAAATCACAAAATATAAAGGCCTGCAAACATTCTGCCACCAGTGAGATGAGAACTGGACGGCATTCTCTGCTACAGATGATTGAATAGGATTTCATCCACATGCTGTCTGTCCCTGTGATTTGTTTTTTTATATAATTCCTTTTAATTTTAATTATTTTATATCCATCTTTTTATTGTTTGTAAACTGTGCAGAGTCACCTTATTGGTGAGATAGACAGCATATAAATTTAATCAATCAATCAATAATACACCATGAATGAAAAATAGTATAGAACTAGTATTAAGAGTAAATAATGTGGAGAAATAAATGATCTACCCTTTTTATTATTTAAGGTATAGACTGTATCCCAGTGCCAATAGGAGGGAAAGAAAGAAGAAGGATAACAGATTATTTAAATTCCTAAGATTCCTCAAATTTTATATTGTATTTTTAAAAATCTCCAATTAATCCTAATTGATCGTCTTGTCAACTCACTGGCTGCTTGTACAGGACCTAATTGGCTTTTGTGCATAGCAATTGCCATATGTTGCAATTGCTGCAATAATTTCTTTAAAATGTTACATTAATTCACTATTACAACAAAATTAGTTGGCACCCTGAGAATCTAATTAATTTTCAATTTCGAAAGCATATTACATGCTCTTTTCTTTTTTAAAATCTGTCTCAATCTATTTTTTCCATTTTCTTTGCATCTTATCTCTTCTAGAAATAAGGATATTTCTTTTGCTGTCATGTTAAAAATTAAATTTGTTGTCAACTTTTAAAGATGCTCTCAGAGTTGAATCCAATTTTGGGGGACATCTATAGTCCTGGGGTCTTAAGGTATGAGCCTCTGCCATAGAAGAATTGCTAGGGAGAAAAACAGGATAAACAACTAATATTTGCATATTTGACATTTAAGCAAGTTACTTTAGTTGCACCAGTCAACCATCTGGTGATAATTCTGCAGGGGTTATACAATAAATCCATAGCAGAGATATCTGGGGAAAAGGAGGTTGAGCTTCTTCTCTTTTGTATGTGTTGTGAGGTTGCATGCACATATGAAAGCAGTGGAGCTTGTGTCTCAGTGGCACAACATTGCTTTTATCGCTTTGATGAAAGCCTTCTGATTCATATGGAAAGGAAATGGATGGACATCTTATAATCCTGAATTGTGTGAGAGATAACCAGCTCTGTTCTCTTTCTGGGCTTGTCTTAATTAAATCATATATGCTCCTCATTTTTACCTTGCAAATTTAAAAAATTAACACCTGCATGTTTGCTTCTTCAAATAAGGTGGAGTAATTGTGTACCAGTATATGGTGCACTGGAAAAATGGAAGGAAGGAATGCAATGCAGTGTGTGCAAAGTTGACAGGAGAGGGGAAGGATGTGTTGGCTGAGAATTGTAGGAACTAAAATGCCAGGACTTCTTAGAGATATTGAGGAAGGCTGTGGTTGACCCGAATCCTTTATTTTTATTAAAAGGTGTAATTTATCCTGACTCAGGACACAAGCAGACAGGGGAAGCCACTATGATTTCATGCATATCATATTGGCATCACACAAATGACATTACTTACATTTTTGTACAATAACATCATGACACACATCATGTCATGACCTACCTACCCATAGCAGATGTCTGTGCTGTGAGATTTTTATTCTCTTATTAAAGAACTAGTATGGGGGATAGATGTAATGGAATGTATGAATCACCTTGAGGAACAACGAGGAGAAGAAACAGACAAGAGAGGCAGAAGCGACAGTGATTCAATGCTCAGAGAAAGAAACTTAGGAAGGATCTGTCCTAATTGATCAATTACAAGTGGTGGTGGGAAGTTTGTGCCTTCAGATTTGCAAGGTTTTATTAATATTACTTTACAACAAAGTAGAATTAATTCATCTAGTCCTGTTTCCTATCTGGTTTACCTGGGAGTGCTGGCAATAGGGGCAGGGGAAGGCAGAGAGCAAGCGTTGCCACTTCCTTGCCTGCTCACAGAGGGGATTTTTTTTCCCCTGCACACAGTTATGTCTACCTGTGTGGTCTGACAGGAAACATCAGAGCTGTGAGTGAAATCATAGTGTTACAGCCCAATGGAAGTATCCCACAAAATACTTGATTTTTTTAAAAAAATAAAAAATAAAAAGTCTGTCTAGCAGCCAAAAAATAGTGTAGATGTAAAATTCTATAAGCACCACTAGACATAAATGTGGTTAACCTAATACAGACACATGGAGTTTCCATTGCCCACAACATAAAGATTGGCAGAACAGCAAAAACCAAGTAGAGCAGAACACATTATCTAATTCTAATAAGTTTGCAAATGGGACAAAATAAATTCAGTTTTAAGTTTTCTGTTTCTTAGACATCTTACCTCCCCCACCTTAGTCAAGGCAACTCAATTAATCCATGCCATTTGGAATTAAATGTGAAGATCATCTCCATACAAAAGTCTTGTTAAGAGGAATAGGAAAAGATAGTATAGCATTTTTAAGATTCATTCCTATCCTCTGAAGCAGATAACCTCACCTTTTATTCAGTATAAATAATCAGCCCTTGTTTTAATAGATCAGTTGGGGAATACGATTCCATTAAACATAATATCTGCTATATATTAAAAGTGATATTTCAAGCTCCCAAATTCTCATACATTAGAAAATCTGCTCTATTGATAAAAGGGAAGGCCTGTTCAAAGGGAAAGAGTAAACATTATCTGAACTGATTTGTCAAAAAATAGACTTTGTCCATTCAATCAGAATAGAACTGGAAGGGACCTTGGAGGTCTTCTAGCTCAACCCCCTGCTCAATCAGGAGACCCTTTACTATTTCAGACAAGTGGCTGTCCAGTCTCTTCTTAAAAACCTCTAGTGATGAAGCACTAGAGCTATTGGTGAACTTAAGGATGAACTTTGATTTTTGACTCCATAGTCAGTCCTGTAATCTAGTCTCCCCCAGGCCATTAGAACCTTGTGGGTCATTCCTGCTAAAATTGGCAGTGAAAGAGAAAATAATATCTCTAGGAAGTGTCAAAAAAAACTTCTCTGGGGGAAACATATGTAATTAAGAGGAACAGAAAGTTTGATATCTCCCCCTCCTTTCAGTTAAATTCTCATTCTGACTATAAGTTTTCCTATTTAAAAAACGTAATTAATTTAGTTTTGACTGTAATTTTTTCTAGATTGAATTGGTGGTCATGAGGACAAACATTTACTGGAAAATAAATTCTAACACCACCATCACACACACACACACCGATTGTTGGCAAGAAATATGCACTTTTTGTACAGTTACTGAACTGTAGGTAGTCTTCAACCTATAACTCCAATTTGAACAGGATTTCCATTGCTAACCAAGATGGTTGTTAAGTTAGTTATGCCCAATTTTATGACCTTTTTGCCACCACTTGTTAAGTGAATCTCAGCAGTTGTTAAATGAATCACATGGTTGTTAAGCAAATCCAGTTTCCCCACTGACTCTGCTTGTCAGAAAGTGGCTAGAAAGGACACTGATGACCCCAAGATGCTGCAAGCAAATAGATTGTCAAGTAACCAGGTTTTGGTTACATGGCCACTGGGATGCTGCTACGGTCGTAAGTGAAAGAACTGGTTATAAGTCACTTTTTTTCAGTGCCATTGTAACTTTATACGGTTGCTAAACAAATGGCTGTGCATCAAGGATTACCCATAAATAAAAGCCAATTGTTGTGTTTGGGAAAAATGAAAGAGAATTATTATATGTGTTAATGATGTTTATCAGTTGCCTTAAAATATGCTTGGTAGCTGATAATGCAAAGAAAAATATAACGGCCTGGAGTTGAGGCCACTGTAAGGAGCAGGAACAATTTTTTGATACATTTTGGTAAAAAAAAAAAAAAGTACAGGTTGGGAGAGAGTTACACTGGAAGTGGAGGTATAATGTCTTTGGCAGACAAATTATTCTCATTTCCACTAGTAATAAGTCCCCATGCCTGTCGTAATGACCCCAAATTGCAATAATAAGACTCAGTGACAAAGCGACCCAATGCAATGAACGTGCAATTTGTTCAGATTTGAGGCGATTGAAAGGGAGTTAATAGGAAAATTAGAGCAGCTTGACTTTCAGAGGCTTTCTGCTCCATTTTCCTCATTTTGCAAGAAGGAAACAAAACTGCAATTTTAACAATATTTCTTCTAAATTTTGGTGGCACAGTCATGATCTGATAGAGGTACGTAAAGCTGGGAGCTTAAATGGGGGCATACTCTTGGGCAGTTGAGAGCAGAAATGGGGCACAAGGTTCCGCCCTCACTGTAAATGCATATTGTAAGATATCTTCTATGAAAGCCCCTTTGTAAATAGATAAGTTCCCCCCTGAGACATTTTGTAAGATAATTCAATATATCTTTTAAAAATTTCAGATATGTCCACTAATTTCATATATATGTATATGTAAACATAAGCACACTCTTCATGTTTAAGATTTAATGCAAAATTTTGTTGCAGATGTCATAAAAAGCCTAGTAGCATGCTTCTGACTCAATTTCTTTCCTCCCTCCCTCCCTCCCTCCCTGCCTGCCTGCCTGCCTGCCTGCCTGCCTGCCTGCCATTGATAATAAGTTAGATGCACACTGAAGAGATCCAAGCTCCCCTTGAAGCCCAAAATGACTTTGGACCTATCACTGTTGAAAAACTGCTCACTATGCTAGAAGGAGGGGTCAAGTAGGGAGTTAACCTTGAATCATTGCCACAGCGGCAAGAGTCCTAGAAGATTCTTGTATTAAGGCAGAATACAATAAAGCAATTAACTTGAATATTTCATGTATGAATACAGTTGCCTGTGCCTGACAATCACTCTCTTAATCTCAGAAGGTTCTTATGGAGAAAAGCAAGAAAGGGGAATGCTATGTATATTACTTTGAGATTCTATTTGAAAAGCAAAATATACATCTTAAAATATAAATCAAATGTTGCATTGTCCCTAAATCACAGCATTAGGCATAGTAGTAGTTGTAGATGCTATGGTATTGTATATGTTTAATCGTGTGCTGTGATATAGTTCTTTCTTAGTTAGAATAATGTATGGAGAAACTGTTAAAAACAATGTAGCAAGCATTTATACATATGGTTGTGTGTGTTTGCATATTTTTTGTTACATACATATAGACTACATACTCATGGAGGAATTATAGGCAACTATAATACCTGACAAAGAAACAACATTTTCAAATTTGTTTGCTTCTAATGGTGTTTCCTTGTCCTCTAAAACAGAGTTCCCCAACCTTTCCAGCTTGGCGACCCGGAAGGAAAGGGAGCAGCATGGAAATATATGCATGTGTGGCCCCGCATGCACATGCACAAACAGGAGCGCACAATGAGGGAGCTAGCATGTGCGTGCATGCACAAGCAGGCCACGTGCACCCATGGCATGCACGCTGGCACCCATGTGCATGCACAAACGAGCCACGCACACCCTTGGCACATGCATGGCACTCACGTGCTGGTGCAAACGAGTCACTGGCGCCGACATGCATGCGGAAACAGGCCTCTGGCACGCACATAATGTTGGTGGCGATGCTAGCATCCCCACGTGTGCACAAATGGCGCTGCTAGCACTCAGCCGCAGTGCTACCGTGAATGGGGGGTTCACCAGTTATTCCCAGGGCCTGGGGACCCCTGCTCTAAAACCTTATTGCCTCTGTATTCACAAAATCTAGGTCAATTTTTCCATCAGGTGTTTTTCACAGGTACTGGACCTGAACTTCCATAATTCCCAGCTAAAAGATTTATGCTGATAAGATGATAGATCTGGAAGTCCATTCCATTTCATTATTTCTTTGGGGCTTTAGCTGCTTCTTACCCAGCCCCATTAAAAGATCATAACATTTTTTTTTACTCATCAAGAAGGTATGCGTCTTTTTCAAAGCCACTGCCTCAATTTACCTAAGATTCTGATTTGTAAAGAACATATAAAGCAAAACTTTTGATCTCCATTACATCTTTTGGTCTCCACTACAAATTGAGAGAAGAAACTCAGATTCTTCAATGAGATGATCCATTTCCAAATAACTGTATTTTTCTTATCAATATTATAGTAAAAGTATGTACCTCATTGGTTGAAATTATAACAATCATTTTGACTTGTTCAAAACTTTTTAGTTAACAACTAAAATTAAAACAGAAGAACACCAAATTAAAATTAAAGCTGAGGAACAGCTTGCCTTCAGAAGTTGTAGGTGTTTCATCACTGAAAGTTTTTAAGAAAAGACTGGACAGCCACTTGTCTGAAATGGTATAGTATCTCCTGCTTGAGCAGGGGGTTAGACTAGAAGATCTCCAAAATCCCTTCCAGCTATATTTTGATTGTTTATCCATCATTCAATATAGCTTCTGCCAATATGATGCTTAAATCTGAAAGAAAAAAGATGGAAACAATCATAAAGGGTTTGGAACCAACATCATTTCTCTGTATATAACATCTGCAAAAAAAGCTTACTAAAAACTGTGATCAGTCCACATATTTGCTGATGTATTACTTGTTCATTTGTTTATATAACTGATACAATTAAGTACAAAAATATAGAAATAATTATGAACCAATGCTAAAACTCTTAACAGTGACACAAGATTATTGTGATTTAGTGATAAATTTTTATAGCAAGATGAGTGTGATTAAATGAAGAACAATTACTTACAATTAATCATTGATCATGATAAAATTGATGATAATGATGATGTAAATAAAAAGGCCATTACTCATATAATTTTCCAATTGGTGATGTTTTAAGTAGGACCAAGTTCAAAGGTTTCAAAAGCTAGTGGAAGAAGTATTCCAATAAATATTTATGCCTTAAGCCACGGGTGTCAAACTCGCCACGTCACGTGACATGTCGTGATTTATCGCAACTCTTTTTGCATTGCCGGCAACGGGGTGGGCGTGGCTTCAGTATGATGAAACAGGCCTGCGGGCCGGCAATTTGACACCCCTGCCTTAAGCTATATCTCCACTTGTTTGCAAAAATAAACAGAATTTTTTGTCAACAGCCATATCCTTGCATACATGTGTTTTAAACCCTTAAGCTTGTAGGGCACAAAAGGTTGATTGAGTTCTGAATGAGATTCTTCCAGCTATTAGTTGCTATTTCTGTCCCCAGTAAGCACATGTGTGATTCTCTGCTGCTTCTGCAACAATAAATGTGACTATAGATCTGTTCCTTTTTATTACTTGGGGGTGGGGGACACTTTGTTTACTGCAACATTTTATGTGCACTCTGTGGGTTATTTCCAAGTGTTGCTAATCACAGCCATTTGCTTCATCGACGGATTTGAGGTATTTGCCTCTGAAGTAAAATTGACAAAAGTTCTATCTATCAAAAAGTTCTATCTTCCAGCCTAAATTATCCATTACAAATATAGTATATATGTGCGGAATAGAGAGGGAGATAGTCTAGTGCTTCTCAAAACTCTTCCACAGTGCCAATACCTGTCACTCAGATTATTGCTGAATACATATCCATTGTCTTCTGAAAAATCACTAAACCCATATCCAAAAATACCCTGCTGACAGGTCAATGAAGCAGAGGAGGAAGTTGCAAAGTGTATAAGGTCATTTGAAAGGCTCCTCACCTCAGAATTTCTCCACAGTCTCCTAAGCTTGCCCTACTGTACCTTAAGGACTGCTGCTGAGGCTTGTTTTGCATCATGCAATGAGTACAGATAGTCTTTGACTTACAACAGTTCATTTAGAAACCATTCAAAGTTACAATGGCACTAAAAAAAGGGACATACCACACTCACACTTATGACCATCACAGCATCCCCATGGTCACATGATCAAAATTTGGGCATGTGGCAACCTGCTTGTATTTATGATGGTTACAGCATCTTGAGGTCATGTGATCATTTTTTGCAATTTTACCGGCTGGCTTCTGACAAGCAGTGAATGTTGGAACAACTGGACTTAACCTTTTAACAAATGCAGTGATTTGCTTAACAACTGTCGCAAGAAAGATTGTTGGGCACAATTCATCTTAACAACCATCTTGCTTAGCAATGAAAATTCTACTCTCAATTTGGATCATAAGTCAAGGACTATTGGTATGTTATACAGGCATGAATTTTAAGAATGGTTGTTAGGATTTTTAATGCTGTGATTAGTGAGACATGAGATGAACTATTACAATGGCTTTTTTAGAGTTTTTCAGTGAGAAGCTAATTTTTATGATGTGATACTACATTTAGTATATGGCAAAAATAGGTGCTATGTGTCATTAAAGCTTCTTGTGCTGTCTCCCTCTCTCTCTCTCTCTCTCTCTCTCTCTCTCTCTCTCTCTCTCTCTCTCTCTCTCTCTCTCTCTCTCTCTCTCTCTCTCTCACACACACACACACACACACACACACCCCACAGGTGTAAGGAGTCTTTATTAAGGCTTCCAAGCCTGAATTGGTATTCCCCAGCAATTCCTTGTGCCAGCACAACTCAATCCAAATGAGTTCCATAGGCTACTCAAATGAAGCCAATAGTAGTCCTCAAGGCAAAGGTAAATTCAGCCCACTAGTCAAAAGCAAGTTCCCAAAGCAAAGGCAAGTTCCAAGGCAAAGGCAAATTCACAGGCAAAGGCAAGGCAAAGGAAACCGTTGAAGAGACTGAATCCGAAGTTCAAGGCAAGAACACACAGCAAGGAAACAAACCCATTGTTCCCAGCATCGTCTCCACCTGTCTACTGTGCTAAATAGCCAGCTTCTGGCAACCCATCAAGAGGGGTGAGGCTGCCTCCTCATGAGTAATCTGGCTGACCTTCAATGCTCCTGCCTTTTCTCTTTTCTTGGATCAGGTGCAGAAGGCAGTTTCTCTTCCTCATTGCTGACCAGCTGCAGGAGCATGCTTTCCCCACCTGAAGCCTCAGGGCTGTCCTGCTGCAGTTGTGCTTCAGCCAAATCACTCTCAGATGGCTGCTTGGAGCCATTGACTAACTCTCCTCCTGACGTGCCCAGAACTGGTTCATCTTCCTCTAAGCTGACATCTGGAGAGGTATCTAGGGAAGCATCCAAGGGAGTCATTACACTTCGGCATTGATCTCACCTGATGTGACTGTAGTAGGGCCTTTCAATAAATTAATCATAAAGAAGAAAAGGTACAAGAATTTTAATCTTACTTTAAAAGCCAGATCCAAGATAATTACCCACCACCATGGGAAAGTTTGTTTTGTACTGGGATTGGAGCTATTATCTCTGTCCCATATCGCATCTCTGGAAAATGCATCCTATGCTTGAATTGTCTTCTATATTCTATAATACTACCTCTAATTATAAAGCCAATTCGTGTCTGCTCCTTCGAATCTTGAAATCATGTATTGCTGTTGTTTTAAAATTTAAGAGGTGTCATACTGTTTCTCTGGATGGAAAAATATGTTATAGTATATGGTAATTTTCCTCAAATAATTGAGCATTATTGGATGGCATAGGAAGTTATGTTTCTCACTGAAGTTTTATTCTTTGAACCTGAAGGTCTAGAACAGATATGGGAAACATGTGATTATAAGGGTATTTGTGGCTCCCAACAACTAATCTGAGGAGCCTTCCAAGTATTCTGAGATCATACCAATGTAATTCGGAAATAAAATGGCCAAATATTTGATCTGCACAATTTTTTAGGGTTCCACTACACACAAATTGAAGCTCAAAATGTTTTTACACATCAATTTTCATATTTAAAATGGTCTACAATCTCCTAATAGGGAGATTTTCAAGGAAATCATTGGAATGTGTCCACTATGGCTTTTGGAAATGAAATTCTTAGGATGAAAGGTTTATTTGCCCTTGAATTAGAAACTTATTCTGAAAAAGACAAAAGAAGAGAATGGAAAGTTAGTGACTGTTATAGCCTTTCTAAATGTCAACGAGTCACTCAGAAACATTGAAATAATAATTAATTTCTTTATTTTGGGATTCTAGACCAGAAGTCCCCAACCTTTTAGGCACCAGGGATCGGTTCCGTGGAGAGAGGTTTTTTTCACAGACAGGAGGGGGCATAGTTTTGCATGCTGCCTGCATCCTGCTGATGTGGCTTCGCTTGTTTGCACAAACCGGGTTTTGGCATGCTGCGGACCAGTCCACGGACCGGGGGTTGGGGACCCCTGTTCTAGATCCAAGGGTCTTTGAGGACCCCTCTTCTTTAGATGGGTTGGGTCTTACTCATTTATAAAGGGTTTAGTCCTTAACATTCTGCTTCCATCTTCAAATGAAAAAAAATGGATCAGGTGACTCTATCATTGGATGATCCAGGAACAAACTTAAGTACTGGGATAGAATTAATTCCATTTGCCAACAATTCTTGGATCTAGCCTTACTAATATTGCTATCTGGTTGAATATCAGAAAGCGGGGACTGAATATAACTATCAATAGCTAATAATAGCTAATTATAGCTTTTATTATTTATTTACATTTATTATTTATTAATCTTTGTTGGAAGCAAAGCCTTCCAAATACAAGCTTATGTAATTGATTACTTTTTGCTCACAGTCTGATAGACTTCACAGATCCTTTGTTGTTGACTGTAACCTTGTTTATAATCTTGTCTTTGCTCTCTAGAACCTTGTTTGATACACAAGGATTTGGCTTTTGACTCCTGATCCAACTTACCAAATATTTTCCTATGGCATATGAGAAATCCCTTCTGAAATTAGTTTACTGATTATATAACTATTGTTCTGCTGCTTTCAGACCTTCTCTGATTCCACATATAAAGTACTGAGTATTTGCCCCGATGGCTTAATTTGATACACAATCTATGTCTGTACCTTGCTTAGTGAGTTCAGTTTATTTTGTTTCTATAAAGGACAAAATGCAAGCCCTTAGTAGTCCTTATTTGTGTGCAGATTTTTACCAAGAGTACTCAGATGTCTAAGCATTTGCAAGACTATGCCAGAAAAAAGACTTGCAAGATTTAGCCTTCCTGTTCTTTTTCCAATGAAAATACATGAAGAGAAATCTAGAATTATATGTAAGTCCATTTGCTTTTTGATATTACCACATCATTTCCACTTCTGGCAAGAAAATGTTGCTGAGGTTAATTCTGGGCACTCTTTCCCTGAGCACATTGGCACCTTCCTCTAATTTTGATAGAGGCCTCATTCACGGAAAGAGGCATGGCAGCCTAGCTGCCTTCTAGTTCTTCTCACAGTCTTATTTGTTGAGTCTCTCAAGCTGCTGTCTGAACGTATAAACATGTTACACAGACAGCATACTAGATGAAGGTGAAGCACAGATGATTATATTTAAGGGCTTACAATAGTCATTAGGAGCTCTTTAACCACAGGTCCTGGCAAGGCAAAAGGTGGGCCTCTGACTGCCTGTTTTGGCTACTCTGTCAATTGACTTTCTTTTTCTTCCCCATTGAAAAGCCGCCAACTGTGTCAACCCAGTGGCAATGAAAAAAGCCCCCCTCCCCCCCGGGTATAAAAACATACATAATAGGATTATAAGATTTGGGGCATATAATGTTGCTGGAGATGATTTATTTGGAAAGTTGATTTTGTTTTAGTGAAAAACAAGCATCAGTCAGCACACTTGGGAGTTCCAATCCCCCCACCCCCTTGCCAGATACAATCATTCTGGTTTGAAAGACATGATTGCCTTTTAATGTGGAAATTTAATGTGGAAAACAAGGTTACACTAGGAGGGGAAGGAGGAGGAAGTGAGATTAAACTCCTTTTCTATAACAAAGTCACTTTGAGATATGCAGTACAACACCCTGACAGTGTCCAGATCCCTTCCTATTCCTTTATATATCAGAACAGACAGAAAACATGGAAATTGTGCTACCTCTTACTTGTAACTTCTGTTACATCTCTAAAAAAAATAAGAAAGGAGATGGCGGTATTGGTGGCTGTACAGAGATTAAGTGTCTGTGTGTGCACATGTGTGTGCATTTTAAGAAAAATAAATAGACTTCAATTGCCTGCCACCCTGAAAATGCAGGAAAGGGGCAGCAAGGAGAGATATTGAGAAAGAAAAGAATGTAGCCAATGCCATCAAGCTATTGGGACAAAATAATTTCCCTTGTTCTCCTTGATAGCTCAGTAGCCCAATTGACAGCCACAATTTGGCATATTCAAACATGATTTAGGGCTACTAGACATCCTTCTTCAAATGGATCAAGAAAATAAGTAATATTAATAATAACCATAATAAAGAGTCTTGTCATTTTAAAAGGCAATCTTCCTCAGGACATAAAGGGAATATGAGAAAGGGTGATGGAACCCACTTTCAATATCCTTTTAGCAAATGTCTACTTCAGAAGCTTTGAGTGAGAAAAAGGTGCTTCTGAAAACATTGGTAGAAGACAAAACTAAAAAATTTATCAGATTTCTTCTCCCCCCCTTCTTCCCCTGCTCTTCCCCCGTCCTCTCCCCATCTCTTTTTGCTCATTTTTGTGGATAAGATCTGGCACAGTTACAAAAACATTGTCTTTCTAATTACTTTTTCCCATAATGATAAAGGGAACCCATAATTTTCATTGATAAATTTCTTACATCCAATATTATTTACCTATAGAGGGCACTCCACCTATTTATTTCATATGTTTGCAATTTTATCTACCAATATATGGTCTTATTTTTGGCTATATTTCTCTGATTAACAGCTGCTGGGGTACATGTCTTTTCCATGTTAATGCCATAGAGCTGAACTACCTACAAGCTAAAGGTCCTCCAGATTTATCACAACATAGTCTTGTCCTATGTCCTTGTACCCCCTTTTTTTTTCTCCCTTCCCTTGCCTTCCCTGACCTGGAAAATTTCTGATGAAAAAGTTACTATACCATCTTCCTTTGCAGCATAGCTAGACTTCAGTTAAAAGAAAAAATAAATCAAAAACATAGGTGACACTTTTCTTAAATAAAGCATAAAGTGGAATAATAGACAGATAAAGATAAGATTAGAGATGTCGAAGGAAGAAGAAACATCCAGCAAAGTGTATGTGGATCTCCAAAAATCTCCTGGATTCTTTTAACTTGAAAGCACTACTACTTTCTCATCACATCATTTTAAGTGGAGAAACTTTGCAGAACCAGAGATTCCCCATCCTGGTTTGCCATGAGACAAAAGATATTTCTATTATCTGTGAAGCTCATTTACTTTTTCCACAACCAGCAGTAATAAAAGCTCACCCCTAAACAGAATGACAGTAGTTGAAAGAAGGTCACTGTATGAGTGAGATGGACAGTCTCTAAATTTAAATAAATAAATAAATAAATAAATAAATAAATAAATAAATAAATAAATAAATAAATAAATAAATAAATAAATAAATAAATAAAATGAATGAATGAATGAATGAATGAATGAATGAATGAATGAATGAATGAATGAATGAATGAATAAATAAATAACCTTGCCAACCTTGCCAAATAAATAACATTACCAACCTTGGCAATGATGGTGGGAAGCAAGAACCATAACTTTCTAGAACCACAGTCCTGAGCTGTGGAACTACTTGTGATCAGAAGAGTGGGAGTGGGTGTTATTGTTTTTATTGTTTGTATATTGGGTTTTTATTTTTGTGTAGCACTACCCCCGAAAGGGCTGCTGGAGTCCGAGTTCTCCTGGCCCTCTTGGTATGGCTGCCGATCCTCAGTGGTCCCTCACTTAGGCACCTCTGTCTGGCTAGAACATGTGATGGCATTATGGTCAGTCTCTCTCAGAAGGCAGGTCATGTGCAGGAAAAGTATTCAGGTGGCTGGTCAGCTCTTCTTCTTCTTCTTCTTCTTCTTCTTCTTCTTCTTCTTCTTCTTCTTCTTCTTCTCTCTCTCTCTCTCTCTCTCTCTCTCTCTCTCTCTT